>JAOUQT010328544.1:0-13595 GCA_025769995.1 Xyliphius kryptos
ATGTGCAATTAATGAAGATTGGCCACCAGGCTTGTCCAATTTAGCCATGAACCCTCCCACACTAAAATGACAGGTCTAACCCCTGTGTATAAATAAAGACAACTAGCGAAATATTATTGGTGATTATGAACAAACCAGCCATGGTGCTGAATTTATTCTGACATTGTCTTTGTAGCAGGAGACATTTTAGAGGAGGCAGAGCATCCCTCTTATAGCAGTCACCTCTGGTATGAGGTTATATTGTTGCTTCAGCTTAAAAAACTAGGGAATGCTGTAGAGTATTAACTTTAAATAACCAATTAGGGGCAGTATGACACTTTATATAGAAAGAGGTGCGGTATGTTACTGTGCGTTTGTTACATTTAAATAGAAAAGATGCGTAGATTATAACCTCATGCTAACTGAAATGCACTCATGAACCCAAACCTCTGCATCAAACGTACAAACATTCCAACTACATACCAAATGACTTACACTTTGCGTTCATTGAAGAGCAATCCATTCAGATTCTTGATGGCAGCCTCAGCAGCTTCAGCACTCATAAAGTGCACATATCCAAATCCTCTGGATCCATTTTCATCTGATGCCACCTTCAGCAGAGATACACCAATCAACACACAGGTCATACTGTATACAAGGCACTGAAATACACAACACAACTGAAACCTGTATATTTTAGATTCGGAATTTAATCTGATCCACAGAGCTCAAACCTTGCATGACAAGATTTTGCCAAAGTTGGAGAATGTGTCATAAAGAGCCATACTGTCAATGGACTTGTCCAGGTTCTTGATAAAGATATTTCCCACATTACTGTTTCTTATGGATGAGTCCCGTTGGGACCACATGATTCGCATAGGCTTACCCAAAAGGGTGTCAAAATTAAGCAGCTCCAAAGCACGTTCAGCTACGGGGACAAAGCAAAGGATTGCACCTTAATGGAGAGGTTAGTTACAAAAGTGCAGCATATACTATACAGTTATGTGGTATTACTGCAAGAAATTATGCAATATATCTCGTCCAACCAGTCAATATACAGTGTAATAGTCTTTACTTAATGGCATGAGCCCAAAACAATATTATAATGCCTAAAGTAGTGTATGGAATACTGTTAGGATGTATTTCATGTGCTTGTCTTACCATCAGCCCAGTGCTGAAAATTGATAAAAGCATACTGGCGTGATCTGCCAGTCTTCCTGTCTCTGCAGAGATGGATGGAGTAAACTCCCGCGACAGAGCTGAATTTTTGTAGAAGCATAGACTCTGTTACATCAGGGTGAAGATCACCAACATAGAGCGATGCCATTTGTAGCCTTGCACTTTGCATTTACCTGAAAACCTACCTTACCTAGAAACAAAATCAACCTTCAGTGACGATAAAAAGCAATAAACTCTTCTGCCTAATTCATGCAAACTCATTTTAAATTCCTGCAGAAAATCCGACTGAGATTGCAGCTCTGTAGGTGCACGCCTGGGGTGTGTTTAACCCACGTTGTGTGTTAAACGCAGATATAAAGAACAGACATCTCTACATTTAAAACATTTTAGTTTCTATGTGAAAGTATGCAGATTTTAGACCTAGAGTGTTCTGTCAAGTCCCACTCTGGCTTCTCCCATAGTAATTTGACTGAGAACATAATCGTTCTTCCTCGCCATTCCGAAGACATGCATGCTAGGTGAATTTGAGTGGTGCTATATTGTCCAAAAGGGTGAAGGATTGTGTCAGGAAGGGCATCCGGCATAAAATGTGCCAGATCGTGGCGCCCCTGGTGGCAGGGAAAACCAAAAGACAAAAACTAATAGGTTAAAAAAATGATTAAATAGGTGTTTTCTAGCTTGACAACGACAGAGTGAACAGCAGGTGAAATACTAGGCAAATTCAAAGCGAATGAGAAATTATTCACATAAAATAAACGGGGGCAACTCTAGAACCCATGGCCGAATCTTGGTGTCGAAAACATGCCAGATGTTTTAAAGTTCATCCTGTGTCAATAGTGCAAACATTGAGTGCGGACATAAAACGATATGAATGAGTTAGAAGTATAAGACTAGAAAACTTACCACTGCACTGCAGCTTTACTAAATGAGAGGTTTTCCAGTTCTTCCTCTTCGGTGGTGTTTACCGGCAGTTTACGTGCCAACAAGTGGAAGAACTTAATTGTGACACAGTAAAGGCTAATGATGTCACCCGCAGTCACTGCATTCTAGAATTTGTGCTCCAAAGATCTAAACAAAGTCAGCAAAATAACTGAGCCATGCTCATTCTTCTTCTTCTTCATCTTTTTTTTTATCTTTCAGGTTTTTTTTTTACCCCTGTCACCAGGCGAGTCCCTCGCATTAGGATCTGGCACATGTTTTACGCCGGATGCCCTTTCTGACGCAACCCTCACCCTGTTGGGCTTAGGACCGGACAATTTAGCGTCTCTAATTTACCTAGAATGACAATTTAGCATTTCCAATATACTTAACGTTCATGTCTTTGGACTGTGGGAGGAAACCGGAGCACCAGGAGAAAACCCGCACGAACACGGGGAGAACATGCAAATTCAGATTAAAATAAATAACACGTCTCACGAATTTAGAGTTTACTTTTAATCATTTTAAGAGCACTCTGGGTTAGCTATTGGGTTAGTATATTGAACACAGTTTCTTATAGCAGGGAGCCATGCTGTACTGTACTCTTATCCCTGGCTCAGGCCAATTCAAGAAAAAAAACTCCCTGGAATGATATGAGGAAGAAACCTTGAGAGAAACCAGACTCAAAGGGGTATGCCATCATCAACATACATCATCCATACATACATTTAAAATCTGCATTCACTTGTTCACTCATATAAACGGTTCATTCATTAATCAGCCATGAATTATGCAGTTCATTTATATTTATATATTTATATTCACATTATTAAACAAAAGAAGCAGTGTGTGTGTGAGTGTGAGTGTGTGTGTGAGAGAGAGAGAGAGAGAGCATTAAGATTATTAAGAATGAGCAATAGCCTAGAAAGTCCAAAAGAAGGACCTGGGGACCAAACAGAAAATACACTATATTTCCAAAAGTGCACATATGAGCTAATCCATAGAGCTCAATATGACTCCAGTCCACCCTTTGCACCCAGAACAGCTTCAACTCTTCTGGGAAGGCTGTCCACAAGGTTTAGGAGTGTGTTTATGGGAATTTTGGACCATTCTTCCAGACGCGCATTTGTGAGGTCACACACTGATGTTGGACAAAAAGGCCTGGCTCTCAGTCTCCACTCTAATTCATCCCAAAGATGTTCTATCAGGTTAAGGTCAGGAGTCTGTGCAGGCCAGTCAAGTTCATCCACATCAGACTCTGTCCACCATGTCTTTATGGACCTTGATTTGTGCGCTAGTGCACAGTCATGTTGGATGAGGAAGGGGCCAGCTCCAAACTGTTTGCACAATGGTGGGAGCATGGAATTGTCCAAAATGTCTTGGTATGCCGAAGCATTCAGGGTTCCTTTCACTGGAACTAAGAGGACAAGGCCAGTTCCTGAAAAAACAACCCCACACCATAATTCCCCCATCACCAAATTTTATACTTGACAGAATGCAGTCGGACAAGTACCGTTCTCCTGGCAACCACCAAACCCAGACTCATCCATCATATTGCCCGATGGAATAGCGCGATTCGTCACGCCAGAGAACCCGTCTCCACTGCTCTAGAGTCCAGTGACGGCGTGCTTTACACCACTGCTTCCGATGCTTTGCATTGCACTTAGTGATGTATGGCTTGGATACAGCTGCGCCACTATGGAAACACCTTCCATGAAGCTCTCTGTGCACTGTTCTTGAGCTAATCTGAAGCCCTCAAGAAGTTTGGAGTTCTATAGTGATTGACTGCAGAAAGTTTATGACCTCTTCACACTGTGTGCATCAGCATTCGCTGACTCCACTCCATCAGTTTACGTGGCCTACCACTCTATGGCTGAGTTGCTGTCATTCCCAAACACGTCTATGTTCTTTTAATACAGTTGACTGTGAAATATTTAGGAGCGAGGAAATTTCACAACTAGATTTGTTGCACAGGTGGCGTCCTATTAAAGTTCCACACTGGAATTTGCTATTGACAGAGCGAGCCATTCTCTCAAAAATATTTGTAAAAATAGTCTGCATGCCAAGGTGCTTGATTTTATACACCTGTGGCCATTGAAGTGATTGGCACACCTGATTTTGATCATTTGGACAGGTGAACAAATACTTTTGGCAACACATCTTCTAAAGAGGAAATCTTTGTGAGGATCTTTTTCACAGGTAATGTCCAGACACTATGTAGAATAATACCTATTGATATTTATCTACAGGCACTTGAATAAAAGAGACAGGTTAATTTTGACAATACCGCCCCATATGATAATGTGTAGTGTATACTTGTGTTTTTTTATTATTATTATTATTATTATCTTTTTGTGTTTTAAATGCTTCTGCTGCCGAGTAACATCTGGCATTAAAAAGACGGGGAAAATACAGCCCATATCAAAAACCCCACAGAAGTTAAACCCTTAAGCAATCAACAGCCACATTGTGTAAGTGTGCATGATCTGTTACTTTGTGAAATCTAACAAACTAACTAGTTGGCCTTTATGACACATTTTAACTGTACTGGCAATGTTTGCTTATAGAAAATGTATGTGTGTAAACGTGAAAAATGTATGTGTCATTATGGCCATATATGACAAGTTGGGGATGTACAGGGATTGGACAGTAAAACTGAAACACCTGGTCATTTTAATTTGGGAGGTTTCATGGCTAAATCTTCATTAATTGCACATTGCACGAGTACGAGCAGAGTGTTAAGGTTCAATTAGCAGAATAAGAGCACAGTTTTGATCAGAGCGGTGGGATCAGTGGCACTTATTTATCACTCACAATGCATATGTTAGATTCTGTATTTACACTGCCTTATGGGTTTTTTTACAAAATGTGAACTTTAAATAAGGCATGTAAAAAAAGTCGTGAGTAAAACTGAAAAACACCTAAAGTGACTGAGGTTGAAATAATCTGAAGATATTTTTTGCCGGTAATATGATTAACTTTTATATGCAACAGTCACTTCAGAAATGTGTGGGTGCAAAGAGATGTTTAAAACAGCTATTACTGTGAAAATACAGGATTGCAACAATGACAAGAAACCACATGAGTTTATGGTTATTATGTGTTATGTAGATTGTAAAAATAGCTGTGTACTATTACTGGTATCATTTTTTTAAAAGATTCTGCTGCAGGCTTCAATACACGGTTTGTGAGATTGTTAACATACTGCAACTTGCCTGAATGTCAGCAGACAGAAAGATAGTGACCAGGCCAAAACAATAGTCATCCTCAAGGCATTGTGCACTTCTTCATGCTCCATTTCTTCATCATCATGTCTGAATGTACAAACACAAAGCTCTTCAAGATTAACTCGGTGTTTGAGTCTGTAGCTTGAGCTGGACCTGAAGAAAAATGGGACGAATTAGAAAGGATGATAATATTAACTTGATGGGCAAAATTATTGGGGCACAACTTTTAGTTATTAAAATAGGGTGTTTTATTTAGTCTCACTGGGACAGCTGTTTAAAATTAAAGCTCATATTAGGCATTTTGAGCAATTCTATGCTACCAGTTTCATAGGAACTGTTAAAGAAAGGTCCTTCGCTGTTCCAGTATGACTCTGCACAAAGGTCCGTAAGACATGGTGAGTTTGGTGTGGAGGACCTTGACTGGCCAGAACATAAATCTGACTTTTATCACATGACGAACTAGAACGATGATTGCAATCTATTATCAAACACAAACATGTAACCTCACAAAATTTTACTGGGTGAAAAGACACATACAAAAACCCTCCAAAATTTTTGTAGCAAGCCTTTACAAAAGAGACAAAAAGCCTTTGCAGCAGTTGACAATGGGGTTTCATTAAAGCTCAGGTATCTGTAATGTTTAGATGTCTTCATTTTTTTTACCCTTATTATACAGTCTATTATATTTAAATAAATGGCTTTTTAAAAAAATATATAGAAAAAAAGTTTAATAGATAGTTATCTAATGGTTTGCAATCACTCCATGCTAAATCAGATTGCACAGTCCCTTTATGTTGATTTCACTTATATACTGTATTAAATTTTTTTTTTATTTATCATTTTAGGTGTCTAAATTACATCAATACATAATACAACTACCCAAAGGAACACTTTTATAAAATATACTGTGGTTTATCTTTTTTTTTTTTTAAATAACTGTTTCTTGATGATCGGTCATCTGTAAATTGTGCTAAAAATGTACCTAAATAATTTGTGTTTGAATATACAAATTATTTATAGCTGGGGTTTTCCCTGTATGTTCTCATAAAAACGATGGACAGCTTATGTGGCTTTACAGCTTCATGAAACAAGTCCACTTGTATGACTCATAGGTACTTTTTAACACACTTGTTTCTTGCAGTCAAAGCAAACAGGTTAAAAGATGTGCAAGGGCTCAGAATGAGTACAAGTGGGCTTCTAGGCTCATAGGACGTGGGTATTAACGTCTCTTGTCTCTCTACTATTTACAGTCGATCAGAAACAAGCTCAATATCATTACAAGTAAGCCCTCCAAAATGACAAAATTGTTGATTTTATTATTGGAATTAATCACAGGTCGAGGATATTTTTAAGGAATAATATAAGACATAGTTTAAGATATGAACTCTTATTTTAACAATGCATTACTGAAGAAGCAAAATACAAATTTAAGCAAATTCATTCTTTCAACCTCACAAAATTAAATTTACATCAGACAGCAAAGTTTATTTGAATGTCAGTAAAAATAACCAATCATTTACTCTCTCTAGATAAGGAGACTTTTTGACCCTCATTTTGTTGACAACCATGTCAGACACACTAAACACCAAAAAAAGTCATGGTTCAAGTTGGGGTAGAAGTTTGAAAAAATGTGAGGAAAGTTGAAAGCTGCACGCATTCTACATATAACTAATGGCAGGGAACTTAGTTTTGAGTACTGTGTGCATATTTCAGCTTATTTGTAAAAAGTTTATTTAAGTACTTGAGTTTAGCGATGACCAGCACATCGCTAAAGAGAAAGACATGTCTCTCTCTTGTCTTCTGTCCTTCTGTGAACTGCACATTTTCATCCAGGATTAGATTCTCACTGCTCAGACCGAGCACAAATGGACACTGTTCAACTGTTGGTGCACAGGTACATTTCTCCCTAAAAACACAGCAACAGTTACATCAGATTATAAATGAGTTATATTATTATACTGTATAATAGTAATACTGATATACTTATAATATAAGGTTAAGATATCATGTGTTTATACAACATACACAGCAGCAAGTCTATGGAATTAAAATAATTTATTTAACCAATCAATAATAAATCAATGCATATGAAAAAAAACAAACCACAAATCACATATTAGATGGTATAAAAATGAAGTTGAGTCTGACTCTGATTTATGTCCATTGTATTATTAGCAATTACAGCATTAAGTGAAAAGATATATTTCTGTTATATTTCATTCCTGTAGACTACACTAAAGGTAGTTGTACCTGATAGGAGACCAGGGAATTCCAAGAGCTTTTCCCAACACCACACTTGGTGCTGAACGACGTCTTTGGGCCAGAGTGAGTGGCTGCTTTTAAGAAAAAGAAATTGAATAAATAAAATGTGAAGCGGAAAGCACCTACATGTTTTCGAGAGTGGGTATAATGGCATTGTCTTTATATCTCGTTGCCAATCAGAGCGCTAATTAACTTGATAATAAAGCCTTCCAAATAGGCAAAACAATTGATTGCAATATTGGAATAAATATAATTGCATATAGGTAATGAGTAATTAAGATAAGTGACTTGAAAAGTGAATAACAGAACAAAAATGTAAGTAATGGAAATAGAGTGTTAGGACTCTTACAAAAGTACAAAAGTATATAAATAAAAATGACCCATTGATATCTACAGTCACAGTAATCAGGTTGATTCTTCAAAAGTAACTAGAAGCAGATGATTGATACTTCCACACATATGCAGCTCTGATTTACAAATCTATCTTTATGAGGTAAATGTCAGTTTTATAATATAATACACTTCAAAAACATTATTCTCATCATCCTTTGTAACATAACCAAGTAACAAGTAATTTTATTTGTTAGACCAGAAAGAAGTTACTAATTCTTATGTCACTAGAAAATAATGAAGCACTGAGTGTGTAACCCAGCACAATTACCATGTACTCCTGTCGCAGACTTTTCATGCGCTCCAGTGCATTTTAGGGCGGCCATTCATACCAAAACAATAATTGCTTGTTTCAGCAACAATACTTAGGTCACTCGTGGCTCACAGCCAACTTTGCGATTATGCCATTTTTAATATACCCTCAATTTAAATTTAGAAATGCCATTTTTTTTTTAAAGATTGCTTACATACAGTAACATTTGTAATGTCATATATTTCATTGTTGTATAGCTTAATTTACCTGATTTACACACACATATATATAAACTATTACAAAAAAGAGGACACGAATCCCACCCCAGAGAGCCCATAAATGGTATTTCCAGTCCATACAAAAATCTATCACGCACAGAGTTTGCTTCTACTTCTGTGTTTTATCAGTGACCACATACTTTGTTTGTATGTAAATGTACAGCAATAGACTATATTGACAGTCCATATTCAGAACAGTTTTTATTTAAATGTTCACAAATGTTGTTAAATCATTCATTGTGTATGCAGAAGTGCAGCCAGACATTGAAAAATTATCAAAACCTTCTAATAATTCTTATATTATTAAAATAACCTGCAACATCTTTAGCGTTTAATTTTCTCAAAATTAAATAACATGTCAGGAAAAAAGGAAGTCTTATAAAAAATGATTAAATAACAGTATAAAATAGCCTTAAATGTAAAGGTTTTTTGGATTAACATATGGATTTGGAGCAAAGGTCGAGGCTCCTAAAAGATGACTAATCATTCAATAATAAAACTCCCTGACGTGTTAGTTTGTGGTTTGATGTAACATTTGCATGCAAGTTCATTTGACTAGTTCTTACTAATATTTTAATTAGTGATTGTAAGTACCAGTAACAGCTTCATTTGGCCCTGAAGTGCATGTTACCTGTACTAACCACCACTGTAAAGGTAAACAGTTAATTTGGTTTTATTTTTCTGAACAGTCCCTTGTAATGACCCTCCCTTAACCTGGGCTTCAGGTTTATACACAGCGCTCAAAATAAACACAAATAAATTGTCCCGTCAGAAAAGCATTACTTTTCATTGAGATCATATCAGCAACATTAAATTCCAAATTAAATTCTGTGGCAGTTGAGCTTTAAGAGATAAAATGATGTTGGCTTGCTCAAATGTTTAACTGTCTTTATAAACAGAACTATCAATTTATTTGTAAAAGGGGTTTATGTCTATAAAACAACAGTTGAATGGGAATCTTCAAAATGGTCACAATGTCATGTTAACAATTCAAAAATAAGAAGTTTTCAAGTGACTTACAGGCTGTATTGGGGCAGCAGCATCATCGAAACTTCCTCTTCTCATTGCAGAAAAGTGTCCAGTCCAGTCCAGTCCAGGAGGTTCTGCAACACTGAACACTTAAGCTCTTAACCTCTTGTTTATCAGTGCACACTAATGAGGCAGGAAACAATGAAATGCATCAAACAGACTCTGAGGACAATTCAGAATCAGTTCAGTGATGATGCACTTTGAATGAGTAAGTGCCACCGAGTTCAGTCACAAGTTGTTAGAGATGTGAGAGCTAAAGCTTTCGCCCACGGACCATATGGTGCTCGTTTTCAATCAGGTACTAATATAAGAAAGTAGTGTTTAAAATCTCATACTTATTACTCTGATTGAATTACTTTGTCTATCAATTGAAAATGTAAATCCAACCCTGTTGTAAGTTAAAAAAACAACAGCAGGAGGATTAGACCTTTCCTAACGAAACGGGCTTCTCAGCTGCTCAGCTGGATTTTGGGTAAATTGGCTGCTTCTATAGTGTGTGAGTGTGTGCCCAGTGATATATACCTCTATCCTGGTTATATTTGCCCACCGCCCAAATGTTTTCCCCTGGATGGGCATGAAAAAAAACTCCTCCGCGACCCTAATGGAGGATTAAGCAGAAGATAATGAATAAATAAATGAAAGAATGAGATAAAGATAAGCATTTGAACCTCCATTTTAACAGTAAGAATAAACCAGCTAGATTCCAGGAGTGATTCCATTAACTTCAGTAGCATTTTATTAAATATAAACTGTTGATACAGTTATTACTGTTTCAACCCAATCTCTTTTTTACTTTTACCACTTCTATCTAAAACACTTGGAAGTGTAGTAACTACCCAGGTCTCCATGTTTCATGAGAGGGCACTGCTTTCTGTGGTTGACACACTTAAATCGGCCAAAACTAACTCTCAATCCTCTGTCTTCATCCTTCTGGACCATTCCTCTGCTTTTGATATGGTAAACCATCAGATTCTACTGTCCACGCTTTTCAATCTAGGCTTCTCAGGTACGACACTTGAATGGTTCCGCTCCTATCCTACAGGACAGTCTCTGGATCTGCCCCCTTTTACCTTCAAACCATCCTAAAGAAATACACTCCAACTCATTCACTGCACTCTTGTGATGAACGTCACCTGGTGATTCCAACACACCGAAGTGCAAATTCTCACTCTATTTCATTCACCACTGCTGAGTGATGGAACGACCTTCCCAACAACTTAGGTAAGGCTGAGTCACTCAGCATTTTTAAGAAACGTCTTCAAACAAACCTATTCCACACACACTATAATAAAATAAAAATCAATTTAATTAATAAAAAAAAAAAAAAACAGCCAGATCGAGTAATGTACAGGGTTGATGATACTACTGTTCAGTTGTTTTTTCCTTCAGTTGTTTTTTCCTAAAACGGTTCCTGTTTTTTGTAAGTCGCTTTGGATAAAAGCATCTGCTAAATGACTAAATGTCATTTGGAGTTATATAGGTATGAGGTAGGTAATCCATATTAATGCATATGGTGTTTAGATTGGAATTTTTTAGCAAGCCCGTGGTGCAGAACTAAAGAAAAGTAAATAATTCTGTGGAAACAAAAAAGTTTCAGTGGTGTTGAAATTTCTTCACACATTTATACAGCACACAGATGAAATGCTGCTCTAATGGAGGCATCAGACATATATCATCATAAACAAAAGTACCTTCCAGGAAGCACAGTGTTGACTTACACGCTAACGCAGTGCACACGTGACTTTAAGCACGTCCAAATTTCACATCTCTTAACACATAACTGGGAAAACTGCTGGTAGTCTGGTTTTCTTTATGAAACATTAGTTGTTGCACAAATCAGAAGGCTTTATAGGCTTAAGAAATTCGGATGAGATTTATCCATTTCCATCCTGATAATGTATAATTAAACTAAGATTCGAGTCATTAAACTTGATCATCTCACATAAATTTCGGTGCTATACATGACCCTTTTTACCAGATTATTTCACTCAAATTGCAGTGCGGCAATAGTTTACATACATTCAACAAACGGCATTATAGCTTTCTCTGGCTTTAGAAGCATTTTAGAGATGGAATAGATTAAGCAGAATAGAAACAAGTAAGTAAGCCTAATAAAATTGCAGGTTGGTGTATAATAAAGCAATAAGGAACAGGGGGTGTGCATTATTGTGAATACACCACGGGAAAGAGGTGTAATTAGGCACGATACACAAGCGGAGTACAGTTACACCTCTTTCAGTGGTTTATTCACAATAATGCACAACATTGAGTTCCTTATTGCTTTTATAAAAAGGTCACCAACAAACTATACAAAAAAATTTAAATTCATAAATGTGTTGACTAAACAATTCCTGACGCATTCAAATACAGCCATCTAGTGGCCACATTACAGAACGTAGTTCGTGACAAAGTTCAGGGATGCAATATATTTTATATCGTGCATTTATACGAATGTGAAGCGGTGAGAGGTGTGGGTTATTGTAAATGATGTCACGGCTAGACAAACGGCTCAGCCAATTAGATTTAAGGATAGGAACTACCTGTTTTATAAAAATATTTGTTAATGAGAAAAAGTAAGAGTTCAGTTTTGGCTTTATTGAATAAAAGACAGTGATTTCTCATAACTTCCATTCTTAAATTATCAAAAAAGACATTTGAGCAACAAACACTGTAGCAATTGAAAGTTACAAACCAACAGAGGGCGATAAAAACATTTGAATTGGTCTTTAAATTATTTCAAGTTTTTATTGTTGTCAATAAAAAAACTCTAATGGATAAAGGATGTGGATTTCAATAAGTATCACTAAGAAGAAACTGAATTTGGTTTTCATTCATATCACTAGAAGAAAAAAATTTAATGCAAGCAGGTTACTGGAAGAAGAATTATGATGATACCACCTCTGTTGCTCTGTAAACAACATTCTCATCGGACACTGAATGGCATGAGGAATTGCTTGGTTTCAATCTAAAATCAATTAGAATAAAGGTGTACAGTTGTTAAAAAGCCAGAATTGGAATTAAAAACACAAATTCAGTCTACAATCCATTTTGGGAAAATTGTTAGAAATGTACCCCCACCTTCCTTTATATATGGGCTTCTTTAAGTACCAGCAACCTTATCGGGTGACATTTCTGCAGCTGATATAATTACTTAACCGATGTCCATCCAGTAACCATCACTGACATGATCAAGACAAATTAATATGGAATAAAACTCTGCATACGTTTTAAATGTACATTAGACCCAAAAGCTTTACCAACACCTCTGCTCCATCCCATGCTGCTACACACGAGCACAATGATCGTCCTGGTACATCCTTTCCATCATCAGCAGGTTACTGTACAAACCCAGTCTGTGTTCAAGAGCATTATACATCTATTCACATTAAGTTGAATCAGATAACTGTTTAAGCCTGGACTGGTTTTATACTGCTTTGGATCATTGCATGACTACAACAGATAAAATACAAAATACAAAGTTGAATTGAAATGAATGCAAAAAAAACAACAAAACATGTCTAACCTTAACTACTGTTCAATATTCTCACACCTCACTGACTATAATACATAAAAACTGTTCCTTTTGAAATATTACGTTTCCTTCTCATACACACACACACTCACACACGCACACTCGCACAGGCAAAATGTCATTCCTGGTCCAGGAGTAACCACTGTCCTGTATAAATTAGTATTGTCTGAACCCTTAACTTTGCTGATTTCAAACATAAAAATAAATCTTTGTGCAGACAATATATCCTAAACCCAATTACTACCCAAAAATAGACTTATACCAGCTGTAATGAGGGGAAAAAAACGAGTTTGTATAGAACTTCAGATTGTTTCTGTAAGCAGGTTAAGTTTTGATGACATCAGCAAGTTCATCTCTCAGACAGAATGCTGGTGTCATTTGTCCTGGTCAGCGATGTGTGAGGAGACGCTGTGTGTGTTAACACGGTTTGTTGCACCGAGGGCCGAGCCGGCCTGGTCCGCCACCTTCTTATCATTGTTGTTGTTTCTGTACTCGGAGTTTAGAAGGCCGTGGTTGTTCTGGGTTCTGGACATCTCTAGTTCATTTAG
>JAOUQT010328555.1:0-13593 GCA_025769995.1 Xyliphius kryptos
GGAGGAAACCGGAGAACCCGGAGGAAACCCACGCAGACACGGGGAGAACATGCAAACTCCCCCCAGGCGTCTATGTATAGTTAAACAAAATTGCTTTAACATTACAAACATCAGTTACCCTCCAGTTATTGATTCACATCAACACAGTTTTGGCAAATTTAGCTTAAATCCTGGTTTATAAATAAATTATCTTCGTCAGCATCCACATTACATAACAGGCTTCTACATATAATAACTCATTGCTCCACTTTAAAATGTTTTTTGTTTTTTTTATTTTTTATTTATATATTTGTATTATGGAGAGTTCAAAACCTTTTAATACCTTCTAATAGAAATTGCTTTAGGGTCCATGTGCCACAATTTAGATGTATTTGCATGTGATGCAAATGACTATGTCTCCTTGACATAAGTCTCCTAGAATTCTTGACAACTCATTGGCCGTTTTCCAATATTGGTTGGGAACTTACACATGGTATGCATGTATGTGGAAAAAAATTCATGCAGACACAGGGAGGTCATGCAGACTCCACACAGAAAATCCTTGCAATTCCCCCCAACCCCCCACATCTGGGAATCAAACCCAGAACCTTCTTTCTCTAAGAACTAGGCCGCAAACCCCACAGTAGCACTTAATTAATGCACCAAGAAGGGTTTGAATCCTGTAAAAAATCTTTTGGCCATCTACTGTATAATGTAAAATTTCATATATAATCTTATACATTTCTTTGGAATCTCTCGTATGACTGAACTGTTTCTCTTTACAGTACTGATTAACTGGTTCCACAGGTATCTCAGATCTCAGAATGAGGTGAACATGTCAAGAACGAAGGACTGAAAGAACCGGCTCTCTGTAGCTGCAGGAACCATAGTTTATGGTGTTTAGACGTTAGATCTATATTTTTGGTAAATTGATTGATAAGGTGACATGATCAGACATTTTTAATCAGACCCCTTGAGTAGAGTGAGTGTGTGAGCAAGCAGCGGCAGCAGATGTGGAGTTAACCGTGCGTTTCCTCTCTTCACAGGGCAGGGTGAAGCTTGCTTGTCACAGTGATGTAAGAACTAAAACCCAATTAGTTCACTGTCTCGTTCTTTTTTTTCTTTTCATTTTATTTGCCTCAATTCTCTGTCTTTAAGTCCCATGTCTCTCTTCAATGCCAGTGCATCCATCCAGCGTTCTCCTTGTCCTAAATTCTTATTAATAGGAGCTAAATGTCTGCCAGCATCGTTTTAGGGCTCATTGATCCTCATAGTTTTTATGAATGATCTTTGGGAAGTAACTGAAGCCCCAGAGAAAAACCATGTAGACCTGAGGAGAACATGCAAACTCCAAACAGAAAGGACCTTGTACACCCTGTCCTGGAATCAACTCAGGACCTTCTTATTGTGCCACTGTGCCATCCAGACACCCAAATTACAATGCTACACACAAAAAACCTCGAGTCTTAACTAATTTACACTCCATGGACAAAAGTATTGAAACACATAATAAGGGAACTGTTTGGGGAAGACAATTTCTCAGACAGAGCTCAGGAACTTTGTGGAGGAAATATTTAGTGACTGATGGCATGTTCAGAAAATAACTTTATTTTTTGATGCTGAAAGGCAGTTTTACAAAATAAAAGTCAATTTTATTTGACTTTTTATTTTTAGTCAGTCTCACAGACAAATTAGAAGGTTGTTAATCCGTTGTGTTGGCAGCTCACTCACTTTATTATTTTTAATCCTGAACGCTCTCCTGTTCCTGTCCACTATCCTGCCTCCTCTGGTTCGGTTGTTTTCAAAGTATTTCCCATGTGTCTGTCGAGTGTTTGTGTCTGTGGAAAGTCTGCAGTTTGTACCATTGACAGAACGTCCTTGAGGTTTAGTGAAGGAGCTGTAGAACCTCCTGAGATCTCATGCTGAAAAGCCTTTAAACTCAGTGGATTTAATAGATCTTTCAGCTCTGTGGATGTAGTGCCAGTCTGAATGTTCTCCTCAGCTTCTTCATTAATGTGACTGTTAATGCTTTGTGTTTGTGTGTGTGAATGTGTGAGAGATAGAGAACGAGAGAGAGAGAGAGAGAGAGTAACACTAATGTTTATGCTTTGACTTCTCTTGTATTCTTTTCAGTCTCCAGTTGAAATGACCTCCTGCTCTAATGTGTTATTTGTTGGTTTCTCCTCCTCTTCTCCAGGGAACTCAGCTCATCTTTAATGCAGCAAAGGAGCTGGGCCAGCTCTCCAAGCTGAAGGTAAAACTACAGGATGGAATATGGAATCCTATATATATACAGAGAGAGAGAGAGAGAGAGAGAGATATCTATATACACATACATACATACATACATACATACATACATACATACATACATACATACATACATACACCTGAAAATCATCGGGGGGGTTGAAATTTTCATTAGGTGCATGTCCACTGTGAGAGGCCTAATCTAAAAAATCTAGAAATCACATTGTATAATTTTTTAATAATTTATTTGTGTTACTGCTGAAAAATAAATATTTGAACACCCAAAAACACCAAATATATATATATGTATGACATATATAAAGTATATATATGTCTGTATGTATACACACACACTTTCTGGAGTATGAACCCTATGTTGGTCTGTTTATACCCTCCCCGACAGGAGCACATGGTGCGCGAGGAGGCCAAAGCTTTATCACCCAAACAGTGTGCCGTCATCGAACTGGCGCTGGACACAATCAAGGTACAAGCTTACATCTGCACATCTCTCGTCACCTTACACATCAAGTAATCAAAAATCAATGTAGTCAGGTCACAAATAAGTCTTGCTTACAATCAGGTCCCCAATTATTCCCAGTACTAACTGACTTTACGGACTTCTTGAGCGCATCAGAAATCCCAAGATGATTAATTTTGTCTCTTTATTTGCAGAGAATTTTACTTGATTCGTGTATATTTTTTCTTGATCTGTGTTTATATTTCTTATGTCTTTATATTTAGACATTTTTTGTAGTGTGGGCTCCGGTACTGTCCAGAGCCCTAATAATGGTGGAGAACCATTTAACTCTGTGTTCTGAGGGTTTCACTCATACTTATCACTCAGAACCACTCACACCATTACAATCCACACCCCTTCATGTCTGAACTATGGCTTGAGCCATAAACTTTTGATGTATACCTTTTCTTGTAGCAATATTTTCATGCTGGAGGAGTCGGGCTGAAGAAGACTTTCTTGGAGAAGAGTCCTGACCTGCAGTCTCTTCATTATGCTCTCTCTCTATATACACAAGCCACAGACAAGCTCATTAAAACCTTTGTTCAGTCCCAGAATGCACAGGGTAAGTGTTCCTGTAAACTCCCCCCTACCCCCCTCACACACACACCTCTGCACATCATTACTCAGTTCTCCTGCTTTTCTGTGTCCTCTGTTCTGTCAGTAGATATAGGCTGTGAGTGCCGATGTCCTCATCCTCGGGTTCTGTTGTTCTAGATGTTGTAATGCGACGGGATATCTGGCACAGTTCAGTGCGTTCACTGCTGCTGGCTGTGGCACTGATGAATCACTTAAAATGTAATTAGACTTAATGACATTCAGTTACACCGTTGATAGGATTGAATCTGTCAGCGTGTGTTTGTGATGTATAGGCGTCATCTTTATTTCAGTTTGAGATACTTTACATAATTTACTTTTTTTTTACTATCCCTACCAACGAACTGAAACATCATCTTTCTTTTCTTTTTTTTTTACAATATTCTTTAATTAAAATTAAATTTAAAAAGTGTACAGTACAAATAAAACCCAAGATAAAAAACAATAAGCTTGAAATTAAAAGGCCAAGGTAAAAAAGATACGTTTAAAATCTAGTTTTAAGAGTTTTCAAAGAAGGAGCAAATCTGACACACAGTGGAAGCTCATTCCATAACTTTGGTGCTGCAAATGAAAAGGCTCGATCACCTCTCAGCTTCAGACACGAATGAGGAACAACTAACAGTAATTGGTCAGAAGATCTCAGAGACCGAGAGGCAAGTGTGGGCATTGATGTAAGATGGTGTGCCCCCATGTAATGCTTTAAAAACAAATAAAATTACTTTAAAATGGATCCTGTAGTAAATAGGAAGCCAGTGAGGTTAAACTTAAACCGGGGTGATAAGCTCCCTTGTCTTTGTACCAGTCAACATTATAGCTGCTGCATTTTGTACAAGCTGCAAATGTGCTAATAATGTTTTATTTAATCCTACATAAAGTGCATTACAGTAATCTAAGCAGGCAGAGATAAAAGCATGCACAATTTGTTCTTTAGCAACTACAGATATTACTTAATTTTAGATATTTCTCTAAGATGGAAAAATCTGATCCTAACAGCATTTATTTGTTAATTAAAACTAAAGTTCTGATAAAAAATAACACCAAGATTTTTGACACTGGTTTTAATAAACCTAGAGATCACCCAGACACTTTTAGGAAATCTAGAGGGGCCAAAAAGAAGTATTTCTGATTTGTGATTCTGGTACAGTCTGGTACAGACATAATGAATTTGATGTCTTTAAGGCATACACCAAGCTGGCTTAATCAGAGAGGCAGCACAGAGACCAAAGGTACCCCTGAAGAAGCTGCTTGAGTTCCCAAGCAGAGTATCTGTCCATACAATCACATTAAGCTGTCACTTCATAGAGCTGGGCTTTATGGAAGAGTGGCCAGGAAAAAAAACAATGAATCCAATTGAGAATCTGTGGTCAGACTTGAAAATTGCCGTTCACCAGCAGAAACCATCTAACTTGAAATAGCTGAAGCAGTTTTGCCTTGAGAAATTGGCAAAAATCCCAGTGGTAAGATGTGGCAAGCTCATAGAGACTTATCCAAAGCAACTTGCTGCTGTAATCGCTGCAAAAGGTGGCTCTATTTACAACAAATAGGACAAATAACTGAAAACTGAAAAGTGTGCATAACTATTCAACCCTTTTAATTCAGTACTTTGTAGAGCCACCTTTTGCAGCGATTTTTGATTGTGAAGCAAACAACTTGCTTCACAATCAAAAAAATATCAAAGTTGTAGAAATGGTCTGTAAATGAAATAATGCAGACACTGAAATAATCCCTTTATTGAATTCCAGGTTGTGAGGTAACAAAATGTGAAAAATTCAAAGGGACGTGAATTATCCAAGGCTGAGATTTTAAACTATATATTGTTGTTATTTAGTTCTTCTCTGTAGTGCAGTATGGGTATTCTGTTAGTTTAGATAACGGAATAAATAATAGATACTATGAATAATAATGAAATAAGAAAAATAAGTAAAACAGAAATATTTATCAGTGCAGCGTGTTTGCTTAGCACCTTCTCTCAGCGCTGGGGATTCCCTGTTCAAATCCCAATCTGGGTGGAGTTTTCTCCCACAGTCCAAAAACATGAATTCCAGGTAAATTGGTTGTTCTAAATTGCCCACACAGTGTGTGTGTGTGTGTGTGTGTGTGTGTGTGTGTGTGTGTGTGTGTGTGTGTGTGTGGGTGTGGGTGTGGGTGTGGGTGTGAATGAGTTGTGCGCCCAGCGATAGATTGGCGAACTGTTTTGGGAGTATTTGCCAAGTTCCAGAGATGTTCTCACCTGGATGGGCATGGGGAACCTCATAAAGGATTAAGCGGAAGATAATAAATGAATTAATAAGTATTAATCACATTAGTTAAGACAAAGAAAAGAACACTCAACACAAAATAGTTCAAAAATCACCCTCAAATGTTTGTGATTTTTGTCTTTCGAAATGATCACCTATAATCTATTGGTATGATCTATAGGGATTAATTGGAGGTTTGTATAAAGTAGATGATTTAACTTAATAAAGTATAAAGCTGTTAGAAGTTTTTACTGTTATGTTTTAATTTCTATGTTGCTTCCTTCTCCACCGATGTTTTCCATAATTGTAAACACATGCTCTCCTGCTCTGTTTAACTCTTGACTTCTTCCGTCCTGCCATCCTCCTCACTCTGTCTGTCCACCAGTCCACGGAGGGAAGGGAATAAGGTTCACGCATAGTGAGGATGTGTACCCAGAGAAGGGTATGTCTCTGAAGGGCCCATGCCCTGCATTACCCTACGAGAACCAGTGACTCATCCCAAATCAAATCTCGCCCTTTCAGACCCCCCCCAATCGCATGTTCTCCACCCATGTTCCTTCTCCTTTAAAGGCGGAGGCGGCCGTACCTCCGTCCTGCATGTTCACTCGCTTGGGACTAAGTTTCTGTTTCTGCACTCACACTGGAGATGTAGGGACGCTGCAGAGGAGAGAACGCTGAAGTGTGTGTGTGTTTGAGGAGCACGTGTGCAGTGCTGAGCAAGTATCGTGACTCACGACTCCCTGCACTCACGTGTGCTTGTGTGTGTGTGTGTGTGTGTGTGTGTGCGCGCGCACATGTGTGTGTGTGTGTGTGTGTGTGTGTACCCTGTGAAAGCCATAAGAATGAATATGAAATACTGACTACCAGATTATTTTGAATTAGAATTTTTAGAAATAACAATAAGTATGTGGATTCCCCTTTCACTTTAGGTTTATATTTTAATTTCTACGCTCACAGGAGTCACCATGGTAACAGTTTTTAGAAATTCTGGACAGAGTTTCAGAACCATGGTTAGATTCGGTGTGATGTAACTCCAGGCCCAACGTCCATCAAGTGCAAGTGTCACTTTATAAGTTTCAATGACACTGTGACATTCATCCTCAGGCAGGCAGGGATGGAATGCCATGACAGTATGATATCAGCCAATCAGAGAAGACTCCTAAGGTCTGTCAGGGTGATTTAACATTACAGCATTCTGATGACCCTTGGTACCTGACTCGCTTGTTGCGTCACAGATACTGCAGTGGCTGGTGTTCAATATAACAACAAAAATGATGTTACAGTAAATATACACTGTATAAAACCACACAGATGTAGATCAGTCCTGAACACAGTCCTCTGCTTCTCAGCGCGTGTGTGTGTATGTATGTATGTATGTGTGCAGCAAAGACAATGACAGACGTATAAACTTTTGCATGTACAGCGAGATGAATACAGTGACATTTACAAGCAGAAATGTTCGAACTGCCCCTGACTGAATGAACAAATGGAGCCTGTTGCATGATTTTAGTCCCTTACAATCCAACCTCAATAGCATGGAGTGCAAGGCTCAGGAACTTGCAATACACACACACACACACACACACACACACACACACACACACACACACATCCTGATAGAGGGGTTGCATCTACATAAGTACTGTTTATTTGATTAAAGCTTCAACCCTCTTGCAGAATGTGTATCAGATCCACCTTGCAGTGGCGGCTCCATTCTGCCACTAATAGGTGGCCGCTCTATTCACAGAACTCTGGAAGCGGTGTGGGGATTTGCCCAGTTTGACAAGTCATGTCTTACTCAGGGCCAGCAGAAGTCAGCACCCCCCACCTCCACTGTTGTTGTAATGGAGCTCCCGGACTCCCTGCCCTTTGACGACCCGGAGCTGAAAGAGCTCCATCGCATGTGTATTTCAGACATAGATCAGACTGGAAGTGTATGATTCTGTGCATCTTGCATGTTTTTAGGATTATATGAGTTACCATTATGTTGATTCTTCATTTTGATTTATTAAGATGTAACAACAACAGAGTCTTAAAATTAAATCTTAATGTTTAAGAGTTCAGTCAGTAAAATTGTGTAAACGGTGTTTTGCTTCTCAAGTTCAAATAATTTATTTGACACAAAGCAGCTTTATACTGTTATAAGCTTAAACACCCAAATAGTAAGCCAAAGCTGTGGCAATACAAAAACTACCTAGTATGTTGTTTTTTAGGAAGAAACCTTGGGAGGACCAAGGCTCAGTGGGGGACTCATCCTACTTGAGCGGCCATGTAGGACAGCCATGGAATTGATCAGGTGTTTGTATTCAACAACTGGAAAAACTACATATACTATATACAATAAGTCCAGTGAGTCCAAACCTGCAGGACTGGACTTCTCAACGATAAAGTAGCCCTACAGTTCTCACTGTAGCATTGAGACAGAGTTGCAGGAACCAGAATACAGAACCTGTGAAGAACTCAGTCATGAGGGTTCCTCGACTGTTTGCTCTTTGGCTCTGCAGCCTGGTCCTGATGGGACTGTTATTAGATGTGTCTCAGATGTCAAAGTCGAATCGCAGGTTAAAAAATGAGGAGTCACAGTGTCTGAGTCACAGAGCAGTTGAGTCAGGTCCCAAAAATCTGACCGTATCATTAATGCTCCCACCTGCTGCCCCCCTCTCCCCACCAGGTTCAGGGGTGGATGATGCTGTTGGTGAGGTGTCTATCCACGTGGAGATCTTCACTCATCCCAACACTGGAGAGCACAAGGTCACAGTTAAAGGTCAGAAACACTGACAATCCATTTCTCCACACACGAGTAGATAGGTTTCCTAAATGACATTTGAGTAACCCCCTCCCTTTCTTTAGTGGTGGCTGCGAATGACCTACGGTGGCAGACCTCAGGAATATTCCGGCCATTTGTGGAGGCTTACATCATTGGACCCCACCTGAGCGACAAGAAGAGGAAGTACGCCACCAAATCCAAGAACAACAGCTGGGCTCCCAAATACAACGAGACCTTCACTTTGTGAGTATTATGAATCTGTCGGATGTGTGTTTGTTTTCATTGGGATGTTGATGATTTTGGAGTATCTTCTGTTTGTGGTCATTAAGCGATGGTGTGTCAGGTAAATATAATCAGATCAGAGATTATCCTCCAAATGTTTCTGGATTCTCATTCATTCTCACCTTTCACTTTCTTTTATTGGGGTCATGCGGGGAGAGGTTGGTCCCATGCACATCCAGGGGAGACCGTTTTGAGCGCTGGCAAAATACATCACTGGGCCAACACTCACTCACACAAACACACACTACATGATTTAATTTAGAGCATTCAGTTTACCTTGAATCCATGTTTTGGGACTGTGGGGGGACACTGGAGAACCCCAAGGAAACCCATTCGGAAATGTAAACTCCATCCAGATTGGGATTTCAACCTGACTCCCCAGCGCTGAGAGGCTGACGTGCTATCCACTAAGCCAGTCTTCTGGATTTTCATTCCCCTTTATCATTGGGCTCACTTTGTGAAGATGTAAAAGTCCTTCCCTAAATTGTTTGACACATGTTGTGCTGTTGTAAACCTCTTTAAACAGACAGCTTTGTTAAATTTAGCAGCAGTACTGTTTATAGAAGTAAAAAGCTTAAAATGCCTAACATGCTGCTGTATTAATAATTTAATGACTTTAACAATGGATATTGATATTAGTGGCTTGTTTTACGCAGTACACTAAGTAACGAAGTGGGGCCAGAGTGCTATGAGCTGCAGGTGTGTGTGAAGGATTACTGCTTCGCGCGAGAGGACCGCACCGTCGGCATGGCCGTGCTGCAGCTGAAGGACGTGGCGCCAAGGGGCAGCGTGGCCTGCTGGCTGCCTTTGGCAAAACGCATCCACATGGATGAGACAGGCCTGACTGTTCTGCGCATCCTCTCCCAGCGCAACAACGACGACGTGGCCAAAGAGTTCGTCAAGCTGAAATCGGATCAGCGCTCTGCTGAGGAGGGAAGAGGAAGTTAAAGCAGGTATGGGAACTGAAACCCAACTGGTTCATCATCACTGCCTATATTTACGTGTTGCACTAGAAAAAAACGACTCCAGATCCACCGGAGATGATCCTGATGAGATGTTCAGACTCCTGTCACTGCCGTGAGGTTTATCTGAGAAGCACAACGGCACAACGTCTTCTAATAACCCATATTCATGGTGTAAACAACAACCTCTTTAACTAAACAAAGTTTTATATATCTGTCACACATATGTAATGTAAAAACAATAGAATATATAACAGAAATTATGTTGCTGTTATTTAAAGCGAGTGAATTCTGTGACAGTGACAGGAGGGGTGAAGCTGTAGCTCAGTCAGGTGGTTGTTATATCAGTGCCACTCCTCTCCAGGTCCCTCTTCTGCCCTTAATGATGTCTTCTGTAACTGCCTTCTTCTTCTTTTAAGTCGTTCCTGCACCTCTTGGGGGGGGTGCTCTCAATGTCAGGGTCTCTTTCACTCTCAGCGAGATGTCCTCTTCTCCTCTGTCACTAACAGGTATAACGGGGCCAACTTCTCAAACCGATGCAAACCTTTTAGAGCAAGCACAATGAGACTACAATCATCGCCTGCTGGTAACCTGGACCAAATACAACTCCCTTTTAGACATCCCATAACTGGGTGGTTTACATTATTTGATTTTAAATGAAATGTATGTGGACTTTATTTTTTTTATTTAGTTGCAACTAATAAGGGCGTGGCACAGAGGTTAGTGCTCTCAAAAAAGTATGTCTTGCCTGTGGAATTTGCATGTTCTTTAACACTTGAATTGTGTTAAACATTGACTTGTGTGTATTAGATTGTGTGTGTGTGTGTGTGTGTGTGTGTGTGTGTGTGTGTGTGTGTGTGTTCAGGGTGTTCCCTGCTAATGGCTGCTGGAATAGTGCACCTCCTCCTACTCAGAAGGTTTGGTCACTGTGTCCCCCAACGTCCTTTTTCCAGGTTCCCTGTATATAGAAATTTAAATATAGGTGCCCCCCATAGACACCCTCAGATTTAATATTGATTGTGAGAGACTTCAGTGCCTATTCTCACATTCTGTCTGTTCATAGTTTTAGTGCAGAGAGAGAGAAAAAGAGAGAGCGATGGCGCTGTTATGATGCAGAGCAGAGCAGCTGGTTCCTGTTCACACTTTGGAAATAGAAACTGAGGAAGAGTCACATGTTACAGCAGCATGCACAGTACTCTCCATACAACCCTCCGTTTAGTTCACCACCATAAAGCAAGGCTTCATGTCTGTTATTTCCTTTATAACTGTCAGTCAGTCGGTCTATATATTGCTCTCTCTCTGTGTGTGTGTGTGTGTGTGTGTGTGTGTGTGTGTGTATTTATGAAGCCGGCTGTTTTAGGGGTTTGAGTTGAATCATGTTTAGAATGGAGTCTGATTGCCGATGTTTACTTTTTTCTGAACTCTCGTGCATAATTTTCTCGGCTGGAGACACAAAGTATCCTCAGTTCAGAATCATTTCCCTGCTGTTGCCACAGCAACCCTCAGATCATGCTACCACCCATCCAGCTAGTAGAAAAGCATACTGTGAGCGAAGTCTGTGCTTGTTAAAACGGGCGCATCACTGAGAATATAGGTGCACCCCGTATGAACGACGTGAGTCTTACACAATGTGAACGATGCACTTTCCGATTGGTGGGTACCAGTATTGCAGGAACATCTACACGTTTTAAAGTCCAAGCTAAATGTGATTTCTTCATATTCACATTAACATTGACGTCATTATACTCATTACTCGGCACCTCAAATCGTTATACAATCTTTTAAACAATACTCTGCATATGAGCTGTGCACTTGCAGCACAGACTCCTGTGAACATTTATTTATTCAATATTTAAACCGTTTCCCTGTAGTTCCTCCTGGAAACATTTTCTGTCAGGCATTTCCATCAGGGGCCACCACAGCAGACAGCACATTACCTTTGGTGGTTTTTCACAGAATGCCCTTCCTGGTGCAACCCTCCTATTTCCCCAGACCCAACATTATAGAGCACTGACTATAAACCAAATATCACAATCCAGTATCTTCTGTTTACTGGAGACAGTGAATTAAACCAACACAGACATGGGGAGGACATGCAGACACTCGAACCTTGGACATTCCTGCAGTGAATTTACAAACTGACGCTAATTGACTTAAACTCATTATTATAAATAAAAGTGACAGAGATGATGTTTGGTTCAGATTGAGTCTGGGAAGAAAATTTATGAAAACTAGTGGAACCATTCAGAGGAGATACACAGGATAAGTTTTAAACATAATCACCTGACTGGGTCAGAGGTCATGTCTGATTACTCTATGCATTAAAACTGTAGTCGGATGTTTACAGTCTGGACCATCAGCACAAATCATGTTGGTTCTTTAACGTTCAGCACAATTATCCTTTTAAATCTGAGTAACGATGATGATTTACAGAAGGATACAGGCATGCGCGCGCGCACACAAACACACAAAGTACCATGCTGTCTCACCTCAACCCAACCACAGATACACACTGTAGATATGAAGTGCATGTTGGGAAAGATCTCATTTGTGGCAGCATGAGTCCGTGATGTGACGCTCGATGGTCATCCGCCATTCTTTGTTTTGATATTGGGATGTTTATTTTTATCTTTTATTTTTAAAAGCTTGTGTGAATATATAAATATGTATTTCTGCCGTGTGGTGGTACAGAGTTCTAGCATGAGAGGCTTTTTTTATACACAGATGTTTCTAAGTTTTCTTTTTCTAAATATCTTCGTTCTTATCGAAGCGGAAGGTAAAATAACCGATTTCTTGTCTGTTTCTACTCAATGAACGGATGATATCGTCAAAATAAATGGCTCTAAATTGACCTGGTGTCTGTTTCATACGTCTGATGAGCAATGGAAGAGTAAAACTGAGGGACAGACAGATAAGTCACAAATCAGAGTTTAATTATGAATTAAGTTATCCTGTTTAAATAGCAAATTTGTCTTAAAAAGATAAATTTGGGCAAAAGTATTGGGACAGGCCAATTCTGGACAATTATATTTAACTTTATGGAACAGCTTGGGAAAGGCCCCTTTCTGTTCCATCACTGACTGAGCACATGGTTTGATTAACTGAGCAACACAAAGCTTTAATCTTAACCTTGTGCAACACCTTATAGATGAATGAGAACTAAGACTGTGAGCCAGTTTCTCTCACCCAACATCGGTCTCTGACTCACAAACACACTCCAAACTACACTCCAAACTACTATGTTACGCCTGCAGCCAGAATGCGAACGTGTCCCAATACTTTTGTCCAGGTTGTGTATAAACGACAAGAACCCCTCCCTCAGACTTTGCGTATGAAGTTGATATTGAGAACATCAGGGATGTGGAGCTGCTTAGTGCTGAAGCTTGGGGCCGGTGTTAACAGGAAGGTGATGGGGGGGAAAAAACTTCCAAACATTCAGAAGCAGAGGAAACAGAGTTACATCAGAGCAAGCCTTTAGCTGTCCCTAGAGACACAGATGAAAGAGAAACCAAAGAGAGAGAGAGAGAGACATCCTAGAGAAAGACACACCCGAAAGAGACGCCCAAGAGAGAAACAGTGTAAGACACCAGAAAAGGCACACTCAAAAAAGACATGCGTGAGAGACACACCCACAAAAAACACACACCTGAAAGACACACCTGAGACTTTTTTTTTACTTTCAAAAACGCTTTATTTTACCCAAATAAAATTCTTATGTGCAGTAAAAAAAAAACCCATTAAAATAATTACAGTATGATACCCGAAAAAGACCTGCCCAAGCTACACACCCAAAAAAAGACACACAAACACGTGAGAGACACACCCAAAAGAAACAAAAGAGCCATACCATGAGAGACACAGCTGAAAGAAACACACACCCAGGAGAGACACACACACCCGGAGAGAGAGACACTTGAAAGAGAGACACACTCCCTGTAATGATGTTATTTTAGGAAGAAACCTTGGGAGGACCAAGTCTCAGTGGGGGACTCATCCTCCTTGAGC
>JAOUQT010328560.1:0-13593 GCA_025769995.1 Xyliphius kryptos
TGACAGCGGGCATCGTGCGCCACATATCCGCAGTTTCTTCAGGAAGTGCACTCTCTAGTTTCTACCTGTTGTCTGTTACATTTGCACAACAGCAAGTGAAATTAATTCAGAGTGTTGCTTCTTAACTCGACAAGTTGATTTCACAGACGTGTGGTTGGTTTGGATATACATTGTGTTGTTTAAGTGTTCCCTTTATTTTCTTGAGCAGTGTCTAAAACGTAATTATAAGCTTTATCAATTTTGGAAATTTACCAATGTCACATATTTTTCAGTGGAATATGTTATTATTTGTGTTTAGTATCTGGTGTGACCTCTTGTGCAGCAATAACTGTAAATAAACATTTCCGATAACTGATCAGTCCTGCTCACCGGCTTGGAGAAATTTTTTAGCCCTTTCCACTTTACAGAACAGTTCAAACTCTGTGATGTTGGTGTGTTTCCTCTCATTAACTGCTCAATTTCAAACCTTTCATAAGATTTCCGTGAAAATATAGTCAGGAATTTGATTTGGTCATTCCAAACCTTTAACTTGTTCTTTTTTAAACATTTTTGTCTAGCGTTGTTGTCTTGCTGCATGACTAACCTTTCCTTGATCTTCAGTTTATAGACAGATGCCCTGACATTTTCCTTCCTCAAAATTAACTGAATCTCATCAATAATGGCAATCCTTTCCAGCCCAGATGCATCAAAAGAGGCCTAAACCATTATACTACAACTGCCAAATTTTAAAGATGGGATAAGGCACGAATTTACTGTTTTCCATTCAAATAATTTTATCATAATATCGTATCATTTTCTTTAATAAATAAATGACCAAGTATAATTTTGTCTCAAATGTTTAACTGGGCTCTTTTATCTAATTTTAGGACTTGTGAAAATCTGATGATGTTTTAGGTCATAGTAATGCAGCTATAACATCTCCTCTGGAAAGCTTTACGTGTTAAAGTTCTTTTATACCATTCTTTCAGAAGCGCATTTGTGAGGTCAGAGACGTCTCTTCTTGGTCAAGAAGGTCTGTCTTACCATCTGTGCTAAAATTCCCTCCATAGGTGGTCTGTCGGGTTAAGGTTAGTACTTTGTGCAGGCGAGAAAAGTTCTTCCATACCAAATCCACTCATTCATGTCATTATAGACCTTGATTTGTGCACTGGGCCACATCGCATCTTGTTGCCACGTATTTGGAAGCAAAAAATTGTTTTAAGTCCTTTGGTATGCTTTAGAGATTCTTTCTTGGAAAATAAGGGGCCATCGCCATCTCCTGAAAAAACGATTCCCCTGTCCACCAGTCCTTACACTTGACACAATGCAGTCAGTTCAGTACTGTTTTCATCCGTTTGCACCCGCCAAACCCAGAATCCTCCATTAGATTCCCAGATGGAGACGCATGATTAATCACTTCAGATAACATGTCTCCACTGCTCTAGAGTCTAGTGAAGGAGTGCTTTAGACATGTCTATCCAACTTTTGATAATGTAATGCCTGAATGCAGCTGTTGTGTCATAAAAAGCCATTTCATGAAACTCTGCATGTTTCTTAGCTAATCTAATAGCCACAAGAAATATGGATGTCCGTAATCCTTGTACTTTACAGAAAGTTTTCATCCTCAACACACTCAAGCATCCGCTGAAAAATTTTAAATTTTAATTTTTGAGTTGAGTTGAGTTGAGTTGAGTTGCTGATTATTAATTGCTTCCACCTTCTTATAATACCACAGAGGTATTTAGTACAGAGAAAATTGTATGACTAGACTTGTTGCACAGGTCATCTATCATGGTACCATGCTGGAATTCACCAAGCTCCTAACAGCGACCCACTCTTTCAAATGTTTGTAGAGCAGTCTGTATGTCTGCCTTAATAATATTACCTTTTTGTATTATGTTATAAAGATTTTTTGGGGTTCTTCTGACAAAACTGAAAGTGTAACCTGTTCAGACAGCTGTCCAGTCTGACCTCAGAATGTTGATGTGATTCATATTTGGTTTTTAATTTGGCCCCTTTTACTAGGGGCTGCTGTGAGTTGCGGTTTGCTAATTAACATGACTTGAAAGTGACTATAAAGGGAGCAGTGGTAAAAGTGGCCCACACTGACGTCTGTACCATCCACAGATTCAGCCATTTTCTTACAGGGCTAGTGCATAAAGATATACACACACAAGTGGTTAGCACATTTTCAAATCTGGACACTGGCCTTTTAACACTGGTTTATATTTTCAGATTTAAAATATTACTTCAATTTTGGATTAAATTAAAAGCAACTCTGCCATAACAAACATTACCTAAATTGTTATCTAAAATTTTTAACATGGATGGTAGGTACTATATTGGATCCAGTAAGCACTGCTCAGCCAGTAAAGTAGTAGGGTCTTGGCCCGAGTGTAAAATGCTGTCTTGGGTGCACTCCATCCTTCATATTATCCGCGGTTTAAGATATAAGACCCAATCTGGCGTTAGCTACGAGGCACCTAAATGAAACTAAATTTTCTGGTCTGATGAAACAAAAAATAACCTCTTTTACCTGATTGCCAAAGAGTCATGTCTCAAGGAAAGCAGGCACCGCTTATCATACCATTCCAACAGTAAAGCATAGTGGTGGTAGCATTATGCTGCTGGGGATTTTAGCGCTAGCAGGTTAAGGGAAAAGATTACCTCAGCAATGCACAGATAAGTCTTTTTAAGTTAATTTGTTTATATACACTTTTTTCTCAAAGCTGCCTTATAATGTTTCAAGCCTGAACAAACAAAGAGTAAGCAACCCTTAGTGTTGTTTTTTTTAAGGAAGAATATTTTTGAGAAACAGGGCTCATTGAGGGAAACATCTTGCTTGAACGACCGGGCAGCAATAATTCCTGGAAATCTATGCAAGATGGTGTAACGATCAAGTGTCCAAGTTTCCAAAAAGAGTCTTACTGTTAATACTTTTTCATGCAAGATTTTTTTTAATTTAAAATAAACTTTTTTTCACTTTTTTATCTGTGTACTGTGTATGGAATTTGTAGAGAAAAATGAATTTATTCTCCGGCCAATTATCAAAACATGCAGCAGGCTTAGAGTTTAGCAGGAGAAACTGGACTGTAAAAGCATGTATGCACTAATACATGTTATGAATATTGTAGTGCTGTTTTAAACAAATAAAATAAATGTATTTTTAAGTCCATATTCATGTTATGGGTTATTCATTTTATTTGTTCACTCTACAAATTTTGTTTTTTTTTATCAGTTTGTTTAGGTTCTTGTTCAAGTAACTCATAAGCTTTCTAGCCTCATATGTATTACAGAATTTAGGTAAACATGACAGCAATTCCTGCTAAAAGAAACCTAATACTGCCACCACCGGGATTTACAGTAAGTATTTTTTTGTTTGTTTTATGCTCAGATGCCAGTTATGTCCAAAAAAAAATACAGATCTATAAGCCATATGGCAAATAATTTTGTCACATTTTAACTGAATAGTTTAGATCACACTACAAGTACTAAAGTATTTTTGCAAATCATAAACATAACAGTACAGACAAAGTGTCAGGTGCGGTTTTCAGTTAATTAACTTGTTTTTGCATCCCGTTTTATTTAATTAACTGTTCTGTGTTTTCATTGGTTTCCTTTTGACATGACAGGGACTTTTCTTTTATATTCACTCAACTTCTGTTTTGTCCCTGACCTGAATTGTTTATTGTTTATCGTGTCTTGCGTGTCGGTTCCGTTTTCTGTTTTCCGTTCACGACCCCGACCCTCTCGGCTCCACTCGCGACCCCGAGACGCTCGGCTCCCCTCGCGACACCAGATGCCTGGTGGGGGGAAATGTTTTGCTGCATTGGGGTTTGAGTTGTTTGTTGAGTTAGGTCTTGCGGTTTCTGTTTTCTGCTCTGTGCAGGTCAGAGAGGAGGAGCTCATGGACGAGGGGTGCAGAGAGCAGGAGAGCTCGTCTTGGTTTCCCTAAGGCGTTGTCCCCAGAGCTGTTGACTGGCAGGCGGGGGTCGTCCAGGCCACAGGCTGTACCCTGGAGACCATCCAACCAGAGACTGTCCAGCTCACCGCTTCTTAGCCAGAGACCGTCCAGCTCACCGCTTCTTAGCCAGAGACCGTCCAGCTCACAGCTTCTCTGCCAGAGACCATCCAGCTCACAGCTTCACAACCAGAGACCGTCCAGCTCAGCTCAAAGCTTTTCAGCCAGAGACCGTCAAGCTCAAAGCTTTTCAGCCAGAGACCGTCAAGCTCAAAGCTTTTCAGCCAGAGACCGTCCAGCTCAAAGCTTTTCAGCCAGAGACCGTCCAGATTACAGCTTTTCAGCCAGAGACCTTCCAGCTCAAAGGTTCTCAGCCGGGGGGCACTCAGTTAAAAGCATATCAGCCGGGGGCCGCCCAGCCCAAACGCATGTCGGAGGGGCGGAGAACTCAAGGCCGTCCTCCACGTCGTCCGCCTGAGGGACGGAGAACCCAAGGCCGTCTTCCTCGTCGTCCGCCCGAGGGGCGGAGAACTCAAGGCCGTCTTCCACTTCGTCCGCCTGAGGGACGGAGAATTTAAGGTCGTCGTCCGCCCGAGAGGTGGAGGACCCAAGGCTGCCCTCCTTGTCACCCACCAGAGAGGCGGGGATCTTCTTCTCGTCTGCCTCCTGCCCGTCATTGCGCCCCGCTGCGTTGGACGCCTTTGTAAAAGGGGGGCGACTTGTCAGGTGCGCTCGGTGCTCCTGCCTTGTTTTTTATCCTTTTCAGTTAATTAACTTGTTTTTGCATACCGTTTTAGTTAATTAACTGTTTTGTGTTTTCATTGGTTTCCTTTTGTCACGACAGGGACTTTTCTTTCATAGTTACTCGACTTCCGTTTTGTCCCTGTCCTGGATTATTTCTTGTTTATCGTGTCTTGCGTGTCGGTTCCGTTTTCTGTATTCCGTGTTTTTAGGCAACAAAAACGTTCGCACGCCATTCAGTCTGCGATGCCCCTTGCATGCCAAATTCAGTCCGCGATGGTCCTTGCACGCCAAATTTAGTCTGCGATGCCTCTTGCACGCCAAATTCAGTCCGCGATGCCCCTCGCACGCCAAATTCAGTCCGTGATGCCCCTCGCACGCCAAATTCAGTCCGCAATGCCCCTCGCACACCAAGCTGAGTCCGCGATGCCCCTCGCTCGACTCCGCCTTACCCGGTTCGGCTCACAACCCCGTCGCACCCGGTTCGGCTTGCGACCCCGACCCTCTCGGCTCCGCTCGCGGAATAAAAGTTTAAATGCCTTTTCCCCTCACCTGGCAACCTGCTCCTTCTCAGCTTGACTCGGGCAAGCTCACGTTTGGCTTCCAGATCGTTACACAAAGCTTTTATTTCTCTACACTGGCTTATAAGATATTTTGTGTAAAGCTTGTAAAATGGTTAAGGACTTGCCTAAATCAACTAATCTTAATCTTGAAGACATTGGTACTTCAAGTGGGCCAAACATTATGAAAGATAAGTTTGTTGTATGCGTGCTGTAGTCTGTTTATTAATAATCATGTAAACAGAACTCAAATTGATTATTTCAAAAAATCTTTTAAATTGTGCTTTACCAAGAATTCACCAAAAACTGCATGCAGCTTTTTTTATTTCAGTAAGTTCCTAATTTTTGACTTGACTCTCCAATTCAGGTGTTTTTTGTAAATTTTGCAACATTATGGATATTTTAATTTCACCATTATATCTACAATTACATTCAATTTCTTGAATATTTGCACATAGTAAGATGCAAAATTACATTTGTAGTTGTAATCTGTTATAAGCCACTGAGCCTTGGTCCTCCCAAGGTTTCTTTCTAAAAAAATAACATCATAACAGGGAGTTGTTTCTTGCCACTCACTTCGGCTTGCTCTATGGGCTTTTAGGCTTTGAACTCTGTGAAGCTGCTCTGTGACAACACAATGTTGTTAAAAGCGCTATATAAATAAATGACTTGAACTTATAAACCATATGTTGGACTGAAACCATATGTATTATTTATGGATCTTTTATTTTTATTCAATATTATAACCAAAGATACATTTTAAATAAAATTCAGATTGTTTAACATTGACACTCCTTTATTTAGTTTTTAACAAAGAAAAGAGCTTGGTTATGTATTGAAAACGTGCAAATTATCATTGTTTCATACAGGTCATTCAAGCTTGTGCAACCACTGACAAAAAAATTTAAAAAGCGAAACTGAAAACATTTTATCTTAGAAATAGCACCAAATATTTTGAATACCAGCTTGCTTATTGTAAGTCTTTTTTTTTTACTTATTGTTACACGTCTAATGTCATTTTTTATCATCTCAAAAATAAATAAATCAAAAATAAATCATCCACCCCAAAGTATGTAAAGCAGGGGTGTCAAACTCAAATACACAGCAGGCCATAATTGAAAATTTGAATAAAGTTGTAGGCCAACATGATATTTATATGTACAAGCCGACCTAATTATGCCACCATAAACTACAGAAGTATTCATGTAGTCAGCGTATTGTTAAGCAGACTACATGTCCATACTTTCATGACTAAGTAAGAACAACGGCTAGGACGTCTTTGAGGGTATCCCAATGTTGACCAACGAAGGGTACAGCCATGTTGCGAAGTGCGAAACCAACAATTTTGTCAATGACATTTTCCCAAAATATGTGACTGATAGAAACAAACATTCTTGATGCAGAAATTTGTTTAACATTGAAGGAACTGTTTTATGTAAAGCTGTCGCCATGAAAACAAAACAGGGGTGGGCCTCCATCGTGCATATCCCATGGTTCGGAGACTTAGTCTTTTATATACAGTGTATATGGCTTTTTTAAATATAGTTTGTTGTGAAAACAAATTAATTTTCATCTCCTATTTCCTTTGGTGTCGTTAAGTCATGTCTAGGTCCTTGTAATAGTGGTGTTTTGTTTCATAGTGTTGTCTGTGTTCCTTGGTTATAGCCACATTGGCTTCACATGAAAGACAAACAGGCCTGTATTGTACATATGTAAACAGATATTTTGTCCAAAAAGCTCGTTTTCTGCCTTTCTTTTTGTCTGTCCTGATAAGTCACTGTATTGTCCCGTGATATAATTACACTGTGGGCCAAATTTTCACAAGAGTTTGACACCTATGATGTAATGAAACATTTTTTTAGACAAAGAAAAAAGAAGATATCTTAAAGGGGGCATGAACAAAATCCTTCTAATAAGAAGTGGGATATCCCAAGGGATTTGAGCTCTCAGCTCTCTAAAGGTTTTAATTAACTTGATATATATATCATTTGCATTTGTCAGTCATATAAGATGCAATACATGGCATCAAAATTGGAAACTGGTAGTATTTTAGCTACACAGCATCCAAGTGTTTTTTTTTACTTATAGGCCTACTGTTTAAGTGGTGCTTTTATTTACTGTGTTTTTTGTTGTACCTTTAGATGATTTGTGCGGCACCATATTAGACCTATACGATGAATAAAGAATTAAAGTAGTACACGTAATGTTTTGGTAATAAAATGTGATGCAATCTTATTTTGGGGGTTTATTTTTAAGATGATCATAGGTTTGGGCTTGAAAAAGGATACCAGTGTAAGGAAAGTTGTCAAATTTTAGGATTGTAGACAAAAGTTTTTTTGCCGAGATAATGTATGTGAAGGAAAAAAAGAAACAGGGGTCAAATGATTGCTTAAGGACTCATAAAAGTTCCATTAACTTGCTAAAAGCTTAGTAAAGGACAATCACCACAAACAAAACATTACCATAAAATCTACTTGTTATTGTAGAACTCCTTGTATGTAAGCGTAAAAGACTGAGTGCTCACAGTAGAAGACACAGTCAGTGATCATTAAAGACAGCTATTTGAAGAAAAAAAAAAAAAAAAATCAAAACCAGACCCATAGTCTCTAACAGTTTGCTCCCTATTCTGACAGTACATTTAATTCCACATCTCAATCACCCATATCATATTCAGACTAGTGGACCAGCACTGTATTGAGTGCTCGTTAAGTTGACATATAAAATTGTTTTGGCTTAATGAATCGTCGCCTAATTATTTTTTCTGTGTCTAACTGTATCTTGGTCTATGTCCACAAGTATATGCAGCTCTGCAAAATTATTCATTTATTTGATTTTACTCTTATATGTACATGTTTGAGTAAAATGAACATTGTTTTTATGAACTACTGATGTATCCAAAATTCCATGTAAATTTTTCAATGTATTTGTTTGCATTTAATGAGAAATGGTTAAAATAATGAAAAAGATGCAGTGTTTTCAGGCCTAAATGCAAATAAAACAAGTTCATATTCATTTAGAAACAACAACACTAATGTTTTAACTCGGGAAGAGTTCAGAAATCCACATTTGCCTGAAAAAAAACAGATTTTTTTTAGCTATCCAGTGTCTTAGTATGCTTTCCACCAGTCTTTCACCCTGCTTTTGGGTGAATTGTCCCTCTGAAAAAAACTGTCTTCAGAGTTGTTGAACATTGCCATGGCATAAGGTCACCCAAAAGCAGTGTGAAAGACTGGTGGAAAGCATACCAAGACACATGAAAGCTGTGATTAAAAATCATGGTTATTACAGCAAATATTAATTTCTGAACCCTTCCTGAGTTAAATAGTAAGTATAATCAGAGAAACTGATAATTTTGCAGTGGTCTCTTAATTTTTTTCCAGAGCTGTATATGTATATGAGCGGCATACCCCTTCAGGTTGATTTATATTTTATGTGGATAAATAAGCACTTAAAAATGAGACAATGTATTTTGGGCTCCTAATTAAAATGTATTAGTCACAATGCGTTTTTTTCTAATTACTCTCCTTCACCATATTTTTTCTGGTTTGTTGTTCATTCATTGCAATTTTTGCTATTGCATGGTACACAAGCTGTTTGCTGTTTAAATTTTTTTTAAAAAAAGATTGTGTCTGTAAATTAACCTTATGCAATGCTTTTTATACTAAATAATCATAAACACCACTAAGTTTAACAGATTTTTATATTAAATATTAATTTAAAAAAGAAAAGTCACCTTGAAATGTATATCACATGATAATTCACATGCATTTGCCGGTGAAAACCAGGGCTTGCATTACATACACTTATAGGGAAAAAAGCAGTGGAATTAACTTGTAATAGTTGTTGAGGTCACGAAGAACCACAAGTCACCGTCGAGGGCATTGAACAATGGTGTGTATTGCAGAATTACACACAAAAAGCCACTGATCTTCATAAGGAACATTTTCTGATTTGGTAAATAACACATGGACAAGTCAGAAGTTTTTTTGTTGATGGATGAAATTATTTTTTTTAATACTGAAATGAAAAGTGTTAATTTGGTAAAAAGAAAGCAATTCATTTCTGCTTAAAAACCCTTAAAACTGTGAAACACCATGGTGGTAGTATCATGATTTAGCCTTCTTTTGCTACATCAGTGCCAGTTGCTTGGAATCATTAAGAGAACAATAAACTGAATTTTACCAGTAAAGTCTGAAGGAAAATGTCAGGACACTGTGCATTTTTACAAATGTGTGTCCTGAAGATCAGATTCTGATGGATCTCTGTTCGTTAAATTAGCGTTTCGTGACACCTGCTTATCACCTCTGAATGCGTTTCCTCAACACATGCGCCGAGTCGAAGCGCACACAGCGCGAGAGGGAGCCAGGCAACAACGGGTAGCAATAAGGAGTCTTAATTTCCACTAGAACACAAAACATAGAGGTCTCAGAAAGAAGGGTGTCAAAAAAAGACGTGCACGGCGGACGGGGAGACATAATACCAAAACACCCGGTCACCTGCAAACCAATCACAAGCAGGTTTAATTAAACTAAACGAAATAAATTTAATCGTTTAGATAACTATACACTACATTCCTACGTTTAAGTACTCCTGATCCAGTTTTGTAAAATAGGTTAAAATAAGTTACACTCTTTTTAGCATTTCAGTGCACTTTTTCTTGAATTTGTCTTTGGGGACAAACAAAAATTTAGCCAACGTAATTATTTTAACGTCATATTTACGTCATTTTTTTTTTACAGAAGACATTCCTGATATTAAAATATATCTGTAAATATGTTACAATTTTCACCCACCCTGTACTCAGAAACAACAGTTCTAATAAAAGCTGGTAAAAGAACAGAATCGCTCTTTCATACGTAAAATATTTAAATGAGTTTATAATACTAGTAAACTTAATGTGTATCAGTTAAAATAAAGCCTTTTGGAGGATTTCATGAAGAGATTAATCCAATAAAAAGTGATCAGGGCAAGTCTGATTACGTCAATGGATTGATTTGACGTAACCTTTCTAGATCTGAGCCTGATCACCCAGATAATTATTCGAATTATCCTCCCCATTCGTGCATTAATTTGTTATTTTGAACTTATCCTTATCCTTGACTTCTGTAACCTTTCGGTCACTGAATCATTTTATTACAATTCGGTTTTATATTTTCCTGTTTCACTCTTTTGTACATCTTAAAATGACGCATTTACACAAACAACTTATTTATAACCTAAATTATGGATTTCTATATGGGAAAAAACACTACTATATAAAAAACAACTATATTAAGTTACTGCGAAGTTTTTGAAGCCCCTGCATTATAACATTAAAAATTAGTTTAATTTTTCCTAAATGCTTATCACGTTTTTTTTTATTTAGATCATCTCTCAAAAATGTTGGCTAACACTTAAATTATATGGATGGGATTTTAGTGGACAAGATAGTGATGATGCAGTGACTAAGTCCTCTGACAACAAATCAGCAGACTTGGGCATAAAAAGATCGAATCCCATCTTTACTAAAGTCCTCGAGTAACTAGGTTCTGACCCACAGCTGGGCCTAAACTGAGTGTCGTCTGTCTGATAATGTAAATGTTACCTAGGGACGTAAAGTTTCTTGTGTAGGACCACTGGAAATTCACGGGTAAAATTGATTATTTGCCCCAGTTCAGAGACCCAAACAAAGTTTAATATAAGAAGAAAACGATCAAGCAAAATTACATTAGAATCAGCATTATAATGAATTGTGTTTAATTTTCGTGTAAGTTTGTGGTAGTATTATTATTTCCATCAATTTTTATTTGCCAAATCTCTCATTTGCGTGGATTTACACAATACACAATGAACAGTCTTGTATCCATTATTCAGAAATTAGCAGAGCAATTGATTATTTTACGAGGTAATAAGACGAAATCACTGGTCACAATGAAAATTCCACGTCTCCAAGTCTATAACGCTGGCACGTAAGATATCGTACACAGGAGGAGGGGGGTTAGATAATTGTGTCTCACTAGAAAGTGGGTCCTCAAGTGACTGTAACATTGTTCTTCGTACAGAAATTTTGTTCGTTGGTTGTGTTGCTGCATTTCTCATACGAAAATGAAATGGTATTAAAAACTTGAGTTGATTAAATGCAGGTTAAGACGGGCATTAGGTTTGAAATTATCGTAATAACCATCATGGCTAATATTACAATGATTATTAATGCAAATGTGTTTATTTATTTTTTTTTTCAAATCGTTTTTTTTTTTTTTTAAAGATTGCTTTTAGCATTTTATTTTAAATACTTATTTATTATAAAAACATTATAAGTCTTAAAAAGCATTACACCAATAATTTTCTTATATAACAATACTAATATTTAGGACTTAAGAACATATACTCGCTGTGGTTGTTATTTAGTTAGTAACCTATTATTCATCCAATCTTTATCAAGTGTCGGCAGGACGGTAAAGAAAACCATACGAGTAACTTCAAAGAGCTAAATAGTAGGGGGTGTGCGTTTGACATGGATTTTGGCGCAACGTGTATTTGATTGTCCAATGTTTTAGCTGTCTTCATCCTATTATTCCTTTTAGCATAACATCTTCATTCTTGGCATGGCATCTGGTCGCTTCTGCAGTTGTTCGAGCTGTGATTTCTAATTATACCTGGATAATGCACATTTCATGAATAATGCATCTGCACATTTTATATTTGTGATAATGCGATAATTTTTGGGCCGTTGGTCAAATACACCAAGAACAGGACGCCTTATCGCAGCTGCACACACACACACACACACATACACACACACACACACACACACACACACACACAAACACACAGACTGTATGGGGCAATTTAGAGCAGTCAGTTTAGCTTGAATACATACATTTTTAACTGTGTGAGGAAACAGGAGAACCTGGAGGAAACCCACACGGACACGGGGAGGACATGGAGGACTCCACCCAGATTGAATTCCCCAGCTGAGAGGCGAACGTGCTAACCACTAAGCCACCGTGCTGCAGTGCAGTAGGTTTTGAAAACTTCAATTACGTAAATTGTACTGCAAATAAGGCCCACTAAATGTATCTTTACAATGCCATTATAAACGCTTTGTAGTTGTACAGTTTTTATACTTTAATTGCATATGCGAAATTACTTATATTATATTTATTCTATTATATAGCCAATCCTGTTAAATGTTTGCTTTATTGTACAATTCTTAATGCTCAGTCTCGCAATACAAGGTGATTAAAACATTGGGTCATTCATGCTGTTTATTTGTAACAAGCTTATTGATGTCCTTGGGTGACAGCCTCGTATTATCTGGTCAACGGCACCTCTTCCCTCTGATTTACAGGAACGGAGGGCGATTTGCTCACAACAGCCGGAGAGAACGTAAGGAAAGAATCAGATCTGCTGTTCGACGAACAAGTGAAATCTGTGCTGTTTGTTGACCTGTGTGCTATCCCATTAGGCTGGCAGGCTACACACGTGCACGTGTTCCCACCTGAACCCAGGATCTGACCTGCGCTCGCGTAAAGTGATGGGTGGCGAATTGCACATAGCAGTTCGGAGCGTGGGTACGGCTGAGAAAGAAACCGAAAAGTGTCCAGAGAGCGTAGTGGGTTGGAAAATGGATGAGCCCCGGCGGTGGGAGCTGAGGTTCCCAAGGGTGAATAGTAGGACACAGGGACATGCGAGGAAAACGGATACGGGACGTTTCCTGTTGCGGCAGCGTGGCTTATCATATAGGTGTAAAAGGCTGGATCGGCTGGATGAGGCCACGTCATTGCCAGTCGCTGTCGTTTATCCTTCATGCGCCGGTTCTGAAACCACACCTGAAAATAATGCATAATACACACACAGAGACAGACAGATCAAAACATAAATAAATAAATAAATAAATACATGGCTTCTAAAATCGCAATTGCAGTATATTGTATCGGTTGTACCTTAATTGTCGTTTCGGGCAAATTCAGGGCTGCCGCCAGTTCACATCTGCGTGGACGGGACACATAATTTTCTCTGTAAAACTCCTTTTCCAGTCGAGCTATCTGCTCCCGTGTGAAAGCTGTTCTATAACGTCGCATTTGGTCCGCTCCAAATGATATGGCACCAGAGCCTGAACTCATCTTCCCATTATCCACAGCTCTCTCAGTATTGGGGATAGGAGAGTTCTTTTTACATCCTAAAAAAATCAACAACCAGCTTTAGGCCTTTTGGTACTCTGATAACCAAGAGAAAATAGTTTGTAAACGACAATGAAATTTACTGACGTGTAGGTAGCATCGTTTATAATAAAAATATATAAAATATGTGAAGCATGATCTGCATAAATTCGATCACATTTGAGTATGAGTTTGTTATCTGGTGTCAAGG
>JAOUQT010328595.1:0-13592 GCA_025769995.1 Xyliphius kryptos
CACTATCAAAAATCTCATTAAATAATCTAGTCAAAAATGACACTCCCATCTCTCCTATACATTTCCATACCTCTACCAGTATGTCATCAGGTCCGACTGCTTTTCCCTTCTTCATCCTTTTCAAAGCTTTCCTTAATTCATCCTTACTAATCTTCCCTATATCCTGTTTCACTATTTCTATGCCTCCCACTCTTCTTTCCCTGTCATTCCCTTCAATCATCAGCTCCTCAAAATACTTCTTCCATCTTTCCCTCACCCTCTCCTCACCTGTCAGTACAAATCCATTTCTATACTTGATCACACTGACATGTTGCACATCCTTTCCAGCTCTGCCTTGCAAGGCGATACAACTCCTTCTATCCTTCCTTACTGTCTAACGTCTCGTACAACTCATCATAGGCCTGGTTATGTGAATGTCCTATCTGAATGAACATCATGCTCATGTACCTGCTCATGACACACTATGTGTGTCTTAGTTTAGAGCTCTACTGAATCTCAAAAGTAAATATACTGTATGCTAAATGACAAGGGTCCCTGACTTAATAACACTTCTGTTTTCTTTCCCTTTGTTACTTTTTCCTGTTCATAAGAAACTTCTAAAATATAAAATATTTACTTATGGCTGTAATCTTCTGTGTGTTTTTAAACATTGGCTTGAACAAAAGTCCTAACATTGAGATATTATCTAATGCATATTACCTTATCCACATGTTTAGAAATCTTTGCCCTGAGTCTCAAAATGTAAATAACACAAAAAGGTCTTAAATAATGTCTATAAACCTAAAACTAATCAACACCAACTTAAATCTAAAATTTGTGTACTCTAACAAACATCTGGATCAACAAAGAAGAGAACACAATGTTACATTCATAATTTCTTATAATAATCCGATCATGTTTAAATAATTTAACAAGCTGGTCTACAGCCATGAACACCGGTTCTAACAAAAAGGTCAACAGCACCAAACAAAAACATTTCTCTGAAAGATAACGATCAAGCAGATCAAAACACAGGCTTGGTTATTTGGGACATCTGGTCTTTTTTGCAGACCCATGTAACAGAAAGCACTGCAACAATGATAACTGGTGTGTAACAGTGATTTCCACACAGACAAGCCCTTTAAATCTGTGACATCATCAAATGTATATTTAACACTTTAGCAGATAGCCTTAGTTTCTCATAAGCAGTATTTACATAATTTGATAGGCAAGTGAGTAGTAGCTTCACTGATAAATCACATAAAGTATATGCATTATATTAGCAAAGGAACATTTTTTCTAAAAGCATACACATTGCAGAGAAGAGAATGTTTAATAAAACAGCTTTATAAAGAAAGTAAAAAAAAGATATTAAGCAAAAATCATTAAAATCTGAGAGTATGAAAAAGTCATTACAAAGTCCTTGCTACCAAACTGTAGCATGCTCATAAACAAATTACTGGGAACACTGGTGAACTTTCCTAGGAGTGGCCGGCTCAACAAAATCTACAACTAATAAACAAATACAGGCCTTACTTGCCTCAGTTATAGGGCAACCTTAGAGGTACCAATTCACCTAGTATGTATGTCTTTGGAATTCGTGACGAAACCTGTTACTTCTAAGCATCTGAAGGCCACTCTCAAGTTGGGTATTATTAATGTCATGAGTCCACCATGAGGAGAACACTAAACAACAACAACAATGGTGTGCATGGCAAGGTTTCAAGGAGAAAGCTACTGCTCTCCAAAAATAACACGGTATTTGTAAAATGTCTGCAGGTAAACACTGCATTCAGCATGAGAACCTTATCCTATATGAAACATGGTGGTGGTAATATAATGGTTTGGGACCATTTTGCTGCATATGGGCCAAGAGGGCTCGGTATCATTGATGGAACATTTAATCCTGAATTACATAAGAAAAGGTACATTTTAGGACATCTGCAGGACATCTGAATTACAAGAGCAGGGTCAGCAAAACAACGACCCTAATGTTAAAGTTAATGTTTTGAAATGCCAAGTCAAGGTCCTGATCTTAATTCAATACTTTTTACTTACTTGTGCAACTCATACATATTTAATATTGGATAAGTTTCCTCAATAAATAACTGGGTTGCATCTACTTTTAAGACTTGTGTGAAAATCTGATAATGTTTTAGCTCATATTTATAAAAAAATCCCAAGGGTTCACAAAATTTCAAAGCACCACTGTAGTTTCCTGTTTTATGTTCGTGTTTAAGCCTCGCTTTCTATTTTGTTCTTATTTTGTTCAAACTAACTTTTTTGAGTTTGTTTTCATTGTAAATAAATCTCCATGATTATTCCATCATCATCCTGTGTCTCAGATGTGTATCTGAGTAAACCCCGACATTAACACGCACAGAAAACTTCATTCAGAGCGATATACTTTTTTTGCTACACATGCCAGGTATATGAAGTATACGGTATAAATATAGTGCATAGTGTAAGGTGTGCATTCCCGGCGCAGTGCGGCTGACAGCCGGGTTGAGCACGACAGAAGAAATGGCTCACACAGAACAGAAATATATTTAAATATGTTTTTACCAATATCACTCTGACTTTTATAATTAAAGCGCACATAAAATTTATGGAAAGTCTGTCTGGAAAAAACATAAAAATACAACATTACCTAATATTCACTATTAAATGCTCACTGTAAATTTTAAATTCAAAAACATTTTAACATTTCAATAATACTAACTGTTGTTCAGAATTACAAAACATTGCAGGTCCAACTGTATGAATCCAGTTCTCCAATCACTTATTCTTGTATTTTAAAATTGACAATCAAAAAATAAAATCAGATTGAATTAGAATTAGATATCAAAAACAAAATATGTCGTGATTTTTATTAATAAAATTTTATACTTGGATTAAAAATACTAACTGGATGGAAAGCTGGCAACCTGAAGCATGATTCACTTCTTATGCTACAGTGCGTCACCCGGGCACGTGTTCAAAATACGGAAGACTTTGGACAGACGATGTAAAATCCTAGTTTTTGTACCTCTCTATTCTATTCTCCTTGGGTCTCTGTATGGTTTTAGGGAAAGTGTTCTGTTTATACTAGTTGTTATCGATAAATATTTTTGCGAATGCTTTTCTCAACTTCCTTGTGTTTTGAGGGTGTTTCCCGTAGGGTTCATATTAATAACATTCTGAATAATTGCTTTTTTGTACGCATTTATTTTATACAGCTGTAAAACGTTCTCGCGGGTCACCCATTATTCAAATCTTCTTCTCTAGCGAGCTATGTCCACCTGTCAAGCAGACGAATTATCTTTCCTATTTACTGACCATGCTCCTGAACGGTTGTGTGGCGCAACTTGTTAAGAACTCGGCCATATTTTTGTCTCAAGTACCTCTTCTGTTCAAGCCCTGACACTGGTGGGCATTATTTACTATTATCTTTCTCCATTTTGTTTCCCTTCATTTTAGTATTTTGAAATCCCTCTATCAATTACATTATGGAGAAATAAAAGTTTATCACAATATATAATGCCAATATTCAAATCACTCATCAAAGGAAGAACGAGAAATCTTTTCTCCTAAATTAAACAACAAATAACATTAAACAGGTCAAATGTCTAAATTTAGTCAAAAGAAATAAAATATCAGACTGAATGCATAGCGTCTAGAGATGTTGTTCAGACTTACTATAAAGTACAGCCCATGGAATTCGACTCTGCTCCTCCTGGAACATCAGTGCAGTGGAGTGTGATTCGTCCCTCACCTCCGCAAGACTCTGACCATCCACAGTCTCCAGCAGACACACACTCAGGAGAAATATCACCTGCAACCATATTAAATGGCAAGAATGTTGGAGAAAATCAAAAGCTTCAGAATCCAAAACAGAAAAACAAACACAAGTAACACAACATAAGACATAAGACAGCAAACACTTGGCATGTGGGGGTGTAGAAGGTTCTGAACTTGTAGTATCTACATGATGCCTTACCATTCCAAACTTTCCCAAATAAACATCTCATTCCCACAGCCAAATTACTGCAAGTAAACAGGTTTGCCTAAATCTCTCTCATCATTTTCTAAATTGAATATAATTTAATTGTCATTGAGCAAAGCCCCAAAGGTATGTGTGTATTTGCAAAGTGCACCCCAGATACAGCGGGTTTTCTCCCGGTACTCCAGTGTCCTCCCGCATTCCAAAGACATGCAAGTATGTGAATGTGTGTGTGTGCTTCCTATGATGGATTGGCACCCTGTCTAGGGTTGTTCTTGCCATTGCGCCTGGTGGGCACCGGCTTTTCTGTGACACTAGAACTAAGATTACGCGAGTATAGAAAATGAATGAATAAATAGAGTCAAGTAAAAAAAGCAAAGTTAATTAAAGAGATGTGTTTTAGTAAAGATTTGAAGAGCGGAAGTGAAGAGACGGAGCAAAGAGAAGGTGGAAGAGAGTTCCACAGAATGGGGCAGCTACACTAAATGATTTGCCACTCAATAAGGACATCCTAAATCTAGGTATAGACAGCAGACTAGTATTGGAGGACTTGAGGCCAATACAGCTGCTGCAGAATCTGGGCTGATGTGGTCATGTTTGGGAGTGGATTTGCATTTTGAATCAGTTGTAAAGGGCGTATCGTCTTGTTAGGAAGATCGTAGAACAGAGAGTTGCAATAGTCCAGGCGGGAGGTAAAAAATGCATGGACCAAAAGCTCTCTTGTCTGAGGTGAAATCATAGGGCAAAGACAAGAAATGTTGTGTAGGTAGAAACAAGGTTTCAAGCAGTAGCTGCAGAGAAAAGAGAGGTGTTCCCAATGAGAAGAACGGGGCAAGAGAAAGAGGACAGTGCAGCATTAGTTCCAAATGTAAAGATATTCAGTTTTTTAGGTGTTTAATTGAAGATAATTTGCCTGCAGACCTAGCAGGAGAACATGAAGACAAGAAAAAGGATCAGAGGGCCTGAAGCTGAGGTATAACAATTTTATTTTAGATTGTGGTTTTGGAAAATTTCACCCAGGGGAGAGATACATAATATAATTAGCAGTGGCCCAAAGACAGAGCCCTGAGGCACACCCTGACATATGGATGCATTTTTTTAAACGTGGCTCACTAGATGGACAAAATGTTGCCTGTCAGAGAGGTATGATTCAAACCATGCTATTGTCAGGCCGGAAAGACCAATATTGGACAGTCTGGACAGATGAATATTGTGATTAATAGTATCAAATGTGGCAGTGAGGTAGAGAAGTAGTAGAATAGAGACCAGACCTTTGTCAGCGAACAAAAGTAGGTCATTTAGAACACCGAGCAGTGCCGTCTCTGTATTATGATATGGACAGAAACCAGATTGGAAATCTTCAAGCAAATAATTTGAATTTATGAAATCAAGCAGCTGCGATGCTATGACTCTTTTTACAATCTTAGAAATAAACAGTAGGTTTGAAACAGGTCTGAAGTTGCCAAGATCAGTGATATCGAGATCAGGCTTCTTAATAATCGAAGTGACTGCAGCAAGTTCCATCATGGAGAAACATAGCCAGCAGGAAGTGACAGATTGGCCATGTAATGGATAGGGACAGCAAAATCAGCCAAAGAGGACGGAAGAAGGAAGGTAGGGATAAGATCTAGCTGGGCAGATGTGGTAGATTTTGACTTAGTAATGATTTGTGAGACATCAGCAGAGTTAACAGTTCTAGGGCCGCCTTATAATCAGCCTGTAAACCACAAATACCAAAACATCTGACCCGGTCAGATTCTAGTCCAGATAAAAGAGCATGCTACACTTTTACTTTGTAAAGCATCTTTGGCTCAGTTTAGAAATTTAAATACACAATCAGCAGACACACATAATATTTAATAATACACTCGACTTACTCAGACCAGGACAAAGCTGGCAACTTGAAGCATGATGCGCTCCATACGCTACAGTACGTCACCAGGTTATGTGTTCAAAACATGAAAGAGCGTTGGCCGAAGCTGTCACATGAATAGATTGAAATTATGAACAGCGGCTGATTAAATTCTGTTTAGTTGTTGGAAACGTGTTTTGTTTATTTTAGTTTAAATATTTCTTTGATTGCTTCTCTCAACTTCCTTGTGTTTTGTGAGTGTTTACGAAAGGGTTCATGACAGAAATGGGAAAGGGTTCATAGCAGCAATGCATTCTATATGCATATATTTTATACAGCTGTAAAAAAGTTCTGGTGGGTCGCCCATTAATGACGGAGGCTTCGGGCTGTTAGGGATTTGAACAATGGCCGAATTTGCCCCTGGTTCAGTTTTTGGACATGAAAGAGATTAAGTACCACTGTACTGTACAGTGAAAATATATTTATTTACAAAAATTAAGACTTAACAGTTTATACAACACTTTTCTGATGGGTTCGACAATTATCAGTTTAACTGGTAACAGATGAGGTCATGTGAGTTTGAGTATAAAAAAAGCATTCAGCAAAGGCTTTGTCTTTTTAAAACAAGGATGGTTTGTGGTTCACTACTTTTTGCCACTACTTCATGACAGAATTGTCAATGACTTTAAGGACAATGTTTCTCAGAAAAGCACCAGGAAGTGTTTAAAAGTGTTGTTTAAAAAACTGTCTGATAGACATAGCTATATAGAACTATAAAAAAAACGTTTAAGAAATCAATGTCACATGACAGTCTGCCGGTGCATAAACATAAGGGGAAGCAATATACAGTTTATAGAAATAGTCATCAGTGATGAAACAAAGGCATTAAAGTCTTGTTTACAGCAAGAATGAACAGAAATCCACACCCAATTTATCCTGCAAGAATAATGGCTTAAAATCCCTCTGACCACTGTGCAAGACTTGTATGTGTCATTCCCAAGAAAAGATTTTTCCGGAAGAAAAATTAATGGTTAATGTCCCTCTAGGTAAGACGTAAAAACCTAATCCGGATGGATTAAATACAGAGAATAATTTCAATATGGGGATCAATTTTATTGTTATTATTATTATTATTCATATGCAAATAAAAAGCCACTATTCAATGATCACATGTCTGTTGGGAGCTGGAACATTCTCTCTGTAGGATATCGCCAATACCAGAGAAACATTTATATATAATCATGATTAGCTATCAAAACTACTGCCTTGCTTATGTCTCTCTTTGCCAAAAGCCAGAACAACCTTAAAAAACAACAAATAACCCACGTTTTTGGGTGTTATCTGAACCAGTAAACACAAACTGTTTATACTTTTATCACATTTTAACAGTGATTCCAAATTGGTGTTGGAAATGTCATCTGCTGCGTGTTTATGGGTCTCCTCTATTCAAGTAAATAAAACTTAGTCTTGTATGGAAATAACTGTCTAGGAGGGTTGCCAAGGCCACCAAGTAGAAAGTGTGTACTTCTGCCAAATCACCTTACAAATGTTTACATTACACCTACTATCTTGTCCTGCAGCAAACTTTGCCTATTTCATTGTCCCACATTTGTTTTCATACTGTGCACCTTGGATAGCTCAGCTAGTAGAGCATGCATGGCTGGAAAAGGCGTCTTAGTAAAATGGGTTTGACACCTTGGGGCTGTAACAGCTGAAAAGATATTGGGATGGCTAATCCTTATTGCATAGAGCACTTTGTTTTAATACTTATGCTCAGCAGATGTTTTTCTTTGTTTATTATCTGGTTTGTGTGAATGTGTGTAAGTGTGTGTGTGCACGTTCTTTGATGAATTTAGGATTTGCACATGTTTAACTGAATCATTAAAGACAGAAATGTTTACCTTCAGCATTAATTATCAACCAGTTGCCCAATCACACCCATTATCATCATTATAATTATGTCTGCATTAATTTGGCAAATAATTTCTTTGAACAGGCAAAGCAATAACGCTCTCTGCTGACTTTTCCTTGATTTTGTTCATATGCAGGTCATTTTTTTTATCTAGATTTAAAAATATATGCACGTTTTATTATTGTATTTCCTTGTTCTATTTTTGCACTTATCAAGCATTTACAATTTTATTGGCTTTGATCCTGGCCTGTTTATCTCTATTACTCTGTTTTTGCCTTCTTTGTGCTGTAGGTGTCTTAGTGATGATTATTAGAACATATCTGGTAAACATGTTTGTATATGCTTGAGTCCTGCACCTTTCTTCCTCCCCATACAACAAGTGTATTACACAATCAAAACAGACTACAGTTATTTAATCCTTTTAAAAAGCATTTAGCTTATCACTAATAACATAAATCGGTTAATTAAATTGGTATGTCAAAGCCATGGCTTATACTTTGATAATGTATTGAATTATTCAGTGTAATGATGATTTTGACCAGTTTTTGACTTTTAAATATTAGTCTGGGTATTATTCGTAATAACAATTCAGTCAGTAACTGCTTTATTCTTGTCATGATTGTGGCGAACAATGATAGAATACTGAATGACAGGTTCTTGAATGGCATGGGAAATACTTTGAGGTTTGGATGGCTGCCATTTTGTAATGCCTAGGCAAGCATATGAGTAACAATGAAAAGATTAAGTCCATTTAGTTTTATTCAGCACCTGTAGGATAATGCAGCAGAAAAAAAAAACAATTTCCCACCAAATCTGTTTAAATACATGACTGCTAAGTTATTACTGATTACTAACTTTCTTGGGTGTGTCCATTATACCGTTATAATTAAATTATAAAAATTATTTCTTTTATATACAACCTCAATTCTAAAAAAGCTGTGATGCAGTGTAAAATGTTAATAAATTCAGAATGCAATGATTTGCAAATCTCAGGAACCCAAACACCTATCAGTGAGCCATTTTAGCATTTCTTGATAGCAGCAATGCATCTCAAAACGTTGGGACAAGGACATTGTGTTGCATCCCTTCTTTTAACAACAGTCTGTAAAATCTGTGACGTACGAATTGCTGGATTGTATCTTCTCTACAGATTTTTTTTCTTGCTGTGCCAAAGATTCTCTATTTTTCAAATTGCATTGTGGAAGAGTTTCTGAGCCCATGCACTGATTTTCACAGAATTTTGCGTTTTAATACAGTACCGTCTTCTCCTTCCACCCTAAGAGCACAACCAATTTTGCTCTTTATTTGACTGCATGAACTGGACTCAAACAGGGATGACAACAAAAGTCTTTCTATTCCACCACTCAGAAGCTGCATGAATGAATGCATAAATGCTACGCAGCCCACAGCACATACTGCCGAAACACAGGTAAGAAAATTATTAGATCTTATACTACCAACTACACACATCTCGTATCACAAAAGACCAACGTAATTGTTTATAAAAATGCTTCTAAGAATTCATGACACATTAAAAGTAACATTAAAAAAAAACATAATTATATGTCCTGAATTTAATTTCTGTAAAGCTGCTTTCCACCGAAATTCAATTTAATTCAATTTTATTTATAAAGCGCTTTTAACAATGGACATTGTCCCAAAGTAGCTTTACAAAAAACGTTTTATCCCAGATGAGTAACGGTGGCAAGGAAAAACTCTCTGAGTAAGAAAGAAACCTTGAGAGGAACCAGACTCATAAGGGAACCCATCCTCATTTGGATGAAAGACCCCCACTACACACCTAAACATTAATATTGTTAAATGTTTCGTATTGTGTTGTCAGGGACAACCCAGATATGCTATTACGAGACATTTACATTACTTTCTGCTCTTACAAATTTCTGGTATGTCTATTCCGTGTAAATAGCATTTGTCTTACACAGAACTTGAGGGTACAGACACCACAAGGTTCCAAACATCATCCAACCGTAAGTTAAATCATGTCGGCCGCAACGCTGCTGGATGATTGTTGATAGTTCCTCCATTTTCTCTGTTTACACATAGCTGGTATGTATACATAGATGCTAAAACATTCAGCTGTCATATAAGGTGATGGCCTGTCCACCGCACCGTGAGTCAACACCTTAAATGACAGCTGAATGTAAACACCAATTAGGGGCGCTTTAGCAGTGATCATATACCAAGTAATCATTCAGTATATGTATATTTGTTTCTAGCCATACCATAAGTATAAATTATACAAGCATGCATCAAGTCACTTTTTTGCCCAGATATCATACTCATTCATCACTCATCATCAGGGTAAATGTATAGGTGGATTTTGTATCCCTGAACCATAAAACATGTGGTATTCACACTAGATAGAAGGTTAACTGCAGGACAAAACGATTACTCAGTAGGTCAAATTAACATAACCAACAAGCCCATCTGCATGTTTCTGGACAGTGAGAGGAAACTAGAGAATTTTACACAAACACAAAGAACGTATTAAGATCTATTAACCTGAACACATGCTAAAACAACTGGGGGCGCTAAAGTTTCTGGTGCAACTTTGTCTGTTACACCACTCTCCATTTTTTAAAAGACATCTAATGTCTTGTAAACCAGATAATTTTGTTTCTCATGGTCTGAGAATTCTTTAGGTGCCTTTTGGCAAACTCCAAGTGATCTGTATTTTGATTTTTACTGAGGAGCTTCTTCTGTTCTGCCACATCATACACTCTGAAGCAGAAACTGTTGGCATTCTGGAATATTCTTATTTCGCCACAGAGCAATTCTGAAGCTGAATGACCCTTGGGTTCTTGGACTAAGACCTTTCTACCCTGATCCCTCAGAGAAAGAGTCCTGGTGTTTACAAACTTTTTTCCATTTATATATTTTAGAGGCCACTGTGCTCATTGAGACATTTAACAGTTCATAATTTTTTTCGGTACCCTTCCCCAGTTCTGTGCCTCGATACAATACTGTCTCAGACGTCTATAGACAATTCTAAGACTTCATTGCTTGGTTTGTGCTCTGACATGTACTTTCAAGTGTGAGACCTTATATAAACAGCTGTGCTTTCCCAAATCATATCAACTGGATTTACCACAGGTGGATAATCAGTGGAAACAGGGTGCACTTGAGCATAGTTTTGAGTGTCATGGCAAATACTATGTATACTTTAGTATTTTTTAATTAATTTGCTAAGATTAAAAAAACATTTTTCGCTCTGTCATTATGAGCTAGTGTGCCTAGAATTTGAGGCAAAATTAACTGAATCCATTTGAAATTAGAATGAAACATAACATGTGGAAAGTATGTGAATACTTTCAGAATTTACTGTATATATAGGGTCATATTCTCTCACTGGCCACCTTATTGATAAATTTGTTCAACTGCTTGTTGATACACATATATAATCAGCCAATCACATGACCACAACTCATGCAATGCATTTAGGCATGTAAAGGAGGTCAAGAAAACTTGGTGACATGCAAAGCCTCAGAACAGGGAAGAAAAGTAATTTTAAAAATGTCATGGTTGTTGCTTCCAGACGGATTAGTCTGAGTATTTCAGAAATTGCTGATTTAATGAGATTTTCATGCCCAACCATCTCTAGGATTTAGTATGGTCTGAAAAAAAAGAAAATATCCAGTGGTTATTGGAAATATCCAGTGGTCATTCAAAAAATGTCTTGTTGATGTGAGAGGACAGAAGAGACTGGTTCAAGTTGATAGTAATTTAAGAGCAAGTCCACTTGTTACAACGAAGTAATGCGAAATATCATCTCTGTTGAAAGTATTACATGAAGAATTAAGGCAGTTATGAAGTGGGTCCAAACCTTTACTAGAAAAATGACCAGTGATAAAGTGGCCAGTGAGTGTTTATATGACATAGACAGCTATGCTATATATAAACCTTTTCACTGATCTAATGCATATTGTAGGTTGTGGTTTTATACGACGACAGTTTTTTAAAATTATAAATATAGATTATGGATATAGATTAAAATATCACAAAATATAGCCTTGCTTACCGTATTGAACCTTAAACATCGTCTTGTGATACATATCGTATCACTAGATTCTTACCAATACACAGCCCTAATATTTATTGTAAGTTTTACACTCATTTTACATTGTTGTATATGTATTGTGCCATGTTTACCATGCTACTTCATTGCCAATCACACGTAGGAAATCACCTAAGAGATTGAGTTTTAAATTTAAGATTAATTTAAAAGATTAAATCCCAATTAACCCAACATCTGCTGAGAAACCAAGATAGCAAAATGGCAATCTTTTGTCCTCGCTCATTCAGAGCAGGACTAGTTAATTTGAAGTGAATTGTATAAAATATTGGCAGGCTAAGACAGCAATTATCTGAATTGTAAATTCATTTTTAAATAAAGTGAAGGTAAATAAAAACGATGAAGGATTGGCTCAGGGCATTGGGATACATCTTTATTTGGTAGTGGTCATTACAGCAATGTTGAATGAACCTTTTGCATTTTAGATGTTATGTTGCTACACTACACCATGTAGTCTAGGTTCCAGGCTCCCCAGCATCAGCTCACATGTGCAACTTTAATCAATTAACTAAAACCCAATACCTGTGTGCGTGTATATATGTGTGTGTGTGTGTGTGTAGGATGTGATATACTGGTAATAGAAAACAGCCTGACAAATGGCCACCTGCTACTAATGAAAAAATAAGTGATGTAAATACAAACCTTCAAGTAGGTCAAGTGACACTGGGCAGATACTGCAATGGGATCTTGCTGATTCCACCACCTCTTGCCATCTGAAACAAAAGTAGCATGTTACACCAAAGGACAAAATAAAAACCATCTCTGTATACATTTTCTGGCAACTTTATTAGGTACACTAATTGCTAGTAATTGTGGAACCCCCTTTGATTTCAGAACTGCCTTATTCTCTGTGGTATACTTGCAGAAATTTTATGCTGCATTCCTTGGTTGTAACGAGTGATTATTTGTGTTACTGTTTTCTTTCTTTCATCTTGAACCAGTTTGCACATTCTCTACTCACCTCTCACATCAACAAAGCATTTTTGTCTGCCGCTTACTGGATATTTTCTCCTTTTCAGACATTTTGCTGTAAACACTAGAAATGGTTTTGCATGCCGTCCAGACATCCTGCCGTGCATGCTGTCCGCACCAACAACTATGCCATGTTTATGTCCATCTACATGAGTAAAAGCAGCGAGCTGAGCCCATGTAATTGGCTGATCAGATATTTGCGTTAACAAGCAATTGAACAGGTGTACCTAATAAAGTGACAGTTGAGTGTATATGGTGGTATTTAATACCATGAATACTGTTAGAATTAACAATTTAACATATGGTTTCTTCTGCTATAAAGCCTTTTGCCCAATGTTATTGATTTACCTAAATATTTTCAATTATATCAAAATTAAAAGAATTGATGGGTATTGAAATGGCTATACATCAAAAACACATATAAAAGTTATATACCTGTTTGTTTAAGATGTGAATAGAGCAATTTATTACATTTAATATTCATTTAACTAAAAACAATAAGGCAGAATATTCAGAGTCAAAAACTAGTTGCTTTAGATGCCACCAGGCTAGGGTTACACTTTTGTGCCACCAAACTTTTGGAAGATTAAAAGCTCTGGTCCCTGGAGGGGCTGGTTAGAGCTGGGCCGTATACTTGTAATATTGCCTCTTTCTGTAATTTGCAGAACATGGTAAACCTTGCATGGGCTGGGAATCAAAAAGAGTGTAATGATTTGTATCAAACAGTATAATATACAGGGGTTAGACAATGAAACTGAAACACCTGGTTTTAGACCACAATAATTTATTAGTATGGTGTAGG
>JAOUQT010328602.1:0-13592 GCA_025769995.1 Xyliphius kryptos
AGTCCTACCCTCAAAATTACTCCAATTATTTATGAAGCCTACATGATTTTCTAAGCACCACTTGGACACCCAGCAGTTCAGTGACCATAACCTGCTGTAAGCTACATCACCACGCCACATTGGGAGGAGGCCAGAGCAGATTACTTCATCTGTAAACGCAGAGAGGTTCTTTTTAATAATAGTCCTTCTCAAAATAAACTGACACAGAAATAAACTTGAAACAAAAACGGAACAAGTATATATATATAAAGAGAGAGTTACATTATGCTATATATATATATATATATAGCATAATGTAACTCTCTCTTTTACATTTTTTTGATTTTTTAAAATGTTATAATGTTGCGCACCAAACTGAACAAAAACTTAAATAACCCGGTAATCAGCGCGCTCAATTGCAACCATCTGCAGTTGTTTAGTTCGTGTGACTGCCCCATAACATTCGCACACAAGAGTAGTCACATGTTGCCACTGGTTGTCATGTTCGTTGAATCTCCCCCCAGGTTGCCAGAGTTTCCGGGTTCCAGACAACATAACCCACAATGAAGGCTGCTGGGTTTTTGTGACAGTCAAAGTCTCCAGAAGAACTGATTTAAATTCTCCAAGATATTCAGTAAAAACTTGCGAGATATTATATTTATAAATCCACATATCGTACTTTGAAAACACTGGGTTCAATCCCTGGCTGGGACAACCACTTTTTGTGCGGAGTTTGTATGTTCGCCCTGTGCTTCCATGAGTTTACTTCAGACGTTCCCGGTTCCTCCCGCATTCCAAATAATGTACATGCATGCTGGTTAATTGGTGTCTCTAATGTGGCCCTTAGTGTGTGTGCCCTATGATGGATGGTGCCTTGTCTAAGGTTGTTCCTGCGTTTAGATAATGATTGATTACAAAATTTCTATAGTCTATCATTTTTTACCTACTTTCTAAAGTTTTTTTCTGTTCTTCGTATATCTACATATGCTTTGTGTGTTGTCTTTCTGTTTGAGGCTTGAGGCAGCAGGTGAGGCTGGCTGCCTGACTCTTGTGTGTGTGTGTGTGTTTTTTTTTTACTTTAATTTGTCTGAGCTGTTTGTTGAGTGGTCCAGTGAAGTGTGTGGTGACAGATGATGTGAATTATTGATCGCAACTTTCCTGTAGCCAAGTGTAGCGGGTCTTGTCCTCTGCCTCTCTCCACCCATCATTCCATCCCTCCTCTTCTCTCTTTCAGTTCACCGGAGCTGCTCTGCGTGCCCTTTGCTCATCAACTAAAACACAACTTTGACTCAAGTGAAACAAGAAGAGTGGAGATACACTGTAGCTCTCCGGTGCTCAGCTATGAACTCTGATTTCTTCTCTTTTTGGGTCATTGTGATTTTCATAACCTCAGAAGAAAGCAACTTTCAGGAAGTTCTGCTTGAGACTGTACCGTACACAGATACTGTAATTTCTTGAATTAAAAGGAGTCCAGAAGGTTGCTGTTGATTGTTAATATTTATTGTAGAACCCAAACCCCAGATAAAGTTCTGACACTGTGTATAACCGAAACAAATCTAATTGGTTAATATTGGATGCTCAAAATCTTCAGGCACTCAGATGGCACTACATTAAAATCATTCTGTAGTGGACATCACTGCACTGTAGAGGACAGAAACAGATCCAGAAATCACTGTATATGAACACAGTTCACAGTGCAATCCCATTATCTTCACAGTTCACAGTTCACAGAGATGCCATTATCTCTGGAATAAAGTGAATTTGAATACAATTTAGAACAGTATTTTAAGGATCATCTTGTAGATTTCAGCAAGACAATGTTAAACCACATACTGCATCTATCAGGCAGCATGGCTTCGAAGACGAGTCCAGGAGCTGAACTGGCAAAGCTGCAATCCAGAATTTTTACTAGTCATTAACAATTTATAGAATATATATATATATCTTTTATTTATTTAAATATGCATCACATATACAATCACCGATCACTTTATTAGTTACCCCTGTTCGAATGCATTTTAACAAAAATGTGTAATCAGCCAATCACTTAGCTGCAACTCAATACATTTAGGCATGTAGAGTTGGTCAAGACAACTTGAAGTGCTGAAGTACAAACCGAGCATTATAATGTCGAAGAATTGTAACTTGGAGCGTGACAAAGTTGTTGGTGCCAGACAGGCTGGTCTGAGTTTACTGGGATTTTCACACACAAGCATCTCATGGGTTTACAGAGAATGGTGTGAAAAAGAAAAAATATCCAGTGAGGGGCAGTTGTGTTGATGTGATACGTCAGAGGAAAATGAACAGACCGGTTTAGTAGCTGGACAGTAACTCAAATAAACACTTGTTAACAACCAAGGAATGCAGAATACAATCTCATTCGAAAGTATGCCATGAATAATTAAAGCAGTTCTGAAGGCAAAATGGGGTCCAAACTTTTACTAACAAGGTATACCTAGTAAAGTTGCCAGTGAATGTTTATTAATGCACCCAGACAGGGTGCCACTTCATCTTAGTGCACATATAAACACATACAGTCACACAAAAAACCCACTGAACATGGGGTGCACACAGAAAATTCCTAGGTTGTCCCACCCAGGGAACAAACCTAGCATCAAATCATTGCATTTTATTTTATTTATTACAAGATATATGATGTTAGACAAGTAATCGCCTTATATGTGAGTCAACTGTGATGTAACCACCAACTGGGGCTCTTTATCAGTTATCATACACCACCTGCCAGGTGTTCCTAATACAGTGATGGTTCATTGTATAGCTTTAGCTTAAATGTTAAGAAAACCTTGAAGCACTTCGGCATAAAACTTTTTCATCAGTCTATGTCCCATTTACAGCATCCAAATGTGATCATCTTTTTTGTCTTTCTGTCTTCTCTTAGGAAACTTTTTATGGCCCATTAGTGGGGACTCTGTAATATTGGGTGAGTGCAATGGGGACCTTGTCCTGCTGATGGCATCTATGGTAAAAAAAAACAAAACAATTACCTTCCTGCAAAAACGTTTAGCTTCATTAATATTTCAGGTCATCCGTTATCCGTTTGCTGCTCTTCCTTGCTAGCTGGAAAAGCTTTCCCCCTGAGTTGCCTTTAACCCGTAGACCATCTTACCCCAATGCCAGTGTGCATTCTGGCGAATAGAGCAGTGAAGTGCGAATGCTGGGTATGGTTTGACAATCTATTCACAGACGTCCATATGTGTGCTTCAGAAGGAAACGAAGAAGTCATCCTGGCGATAATTAGCTGATTATTATTTTATGAGGCCATTCAGCCCCCGCCATTATACCCCCCTCTACTCCTGCTCTCTCTTTACCCCAGTCTGTCGTATCTTGATTTCTCTATTAGGCAGAATCAAAAATCCTTAATGCAAGATGTACGTTATGCCCTTATGCCCAGAGATGCCCAGAGAGGGCACCGGCTGGCTCGCGAACCCCGTGTTGATTAAGCGGAAGATACTGAATCGATGGATTTATAATAATAATAATAATAATAATAATAACACAGTAATTATTATTAAAAGGAAGGAGTAGTAGTAGTAGTAGTAAAAGTGGTAGTAGTATTTTGTTTCCTTCCACATTCTAAAGACATGCATAAAAGGTTAATTGGTGTCTCTAAATTGCCCATTAGTGTGTGGATGTGTGTGTTTGTGCGAGTGTGTGTGTGATATGATAGATTGGTGCCTTGTCTAGGTTTGTTCCAGCCCTGGCGCCCAGAGTTGCCGGGTGGGCACCGACTTATCCATGGCCCTAGAACTAGGATTCAGTGGGTATAGAAAATGAATATATAATTAATAATAAAAACTGAGAACCCATTGATAAGTCAAAAAACACCTGAACAGAAAGTTAATTATCAGGACACAAGTGTATTTCTCCTCATTTCTCCTCAGTACCAGGAGGTTTGTGGGGTGTTGTTTGTAAAACTAGGGTGTACATTTGATTTAAGTGTGTGTGTGTGTGTGTCTGTGTGTGTGTGTGTCTGTGTGTGTGGTGGTTTGGCCCATTTTCCAAAGCCCTAATGCATTAGTAATCAGCAGTCTTTGAACAACTTCTTGAAGTGAACACGGTCCAGAAATAAAAATAATAAAATCAACTGAATGAAGCTCTTGCTGCCAAGTTCATATTGAACCATTAATAAACACTGATGGACAGACACAATTAAATGTTCTTCAAGCCTTTACAGCTGAGCTACTTTAAAAATAACAATGTCTTACTTTAAGGTACAAAAGCTTCCAGTGATCCAACTGGAGTAAAACCTGTGCCAGATCCTAATGCGAGTGACTCTCTGTGACGACTCCTGGTGGCAGAGAAAAAGCCGAAAGGATTGAGCATGTTGAGAAAACTAACACTAACACCACATAAAGCAGATATGACTTACTTTACTATTAATCAATGTCAATTACTTGGCAATCTCTTCAATCATCAAGCAGAAGCCCAGAGTCTAGTCCCGCCCACTGAACATTTTCTTCCTTCAGAAGCTGTGCTACCGTGGAAGTGACTTCAATGCATCGTATGTCTAATTAATGTCTTTAAGTCTAGGCCATTGCTGAAGCCCCATTAAACTCCATTGAAGCTGTGATGATGACCTCAAAATTATCTCTGATTTGAACATACTATCTCTGTAAGAACATATGTAATTTGTACAATTAATGTATATACAACATATTTAAAAATTTCCCTGTGACAATTTAGAGGATTTAGAGCAGTTACTTCTGCATTAAAAGTGGCCAGAAATGATAAGGGACTTATCGAGGGGCTGGGGCTGGGGGTGGAATCTTGGAATGATACAGAAAGCAAGTTGTGGATCTATGAAAATATTGATAAGTTTACTTCACAAATGTGTTGCAGTTAAATTTAATTTCCCATTAAGCTGAGATCACCCAAGGCTGCATTGAACTGATCAATAAGAAAGTAATCGTTGAACACGAAAGAACCCAATAAAACACATTTTTTATTTGTAAAGAATCTTGTTGGTTTATATAAAATACATTTTGAACCAAGGTTACTGGAGAAGACCTTGATGGACAGAATAGTTTACAACTGTCATAAGGTTTATGACTCGTGGACACATTAGATTTATTGTTTCTAATATTTTATGATGAAGACCAACACTATATACACACATAGTGCTGCCAACAACATGCTTCACTGATGAAGGTACTAATGGTGTTGCTCAGGAGCAAATATCTTCTCAAGCATTCTATCATAGCTTCAGTTCCTTTTAGCAAAAGGTGCAGATCTGGTGGAATATGGGCTATAGAGTGTTGGTAAATTGAGACACCCTAATATCTCAGGAAGCCCTTATGCATGTGTTCCCTCTAGTTTTAGCGGGATTTGTAATCAATCATGTGCCACAGTTTATAAATTACCATTTTATGATGTCTAATAATTTCTTTCTCTGTTATCTCTCTTATTCTGGGTATAGAAAGTTCACATGCCACCACTGAGAGAGTGCTGTGCCTGACATTGTCTCAGACATCTTCCTGATCCACCCTAATGGTAAATTCTACACACCTCTTCACAGAAACTTTTTTGGTTGGTAACCGAATGAGGATGGGTATCTCTTACTCAGAACATAAGCACTGAACAGGTTTTAGGTTTCCTCATTGGTAGTTGATAGAAAAATAACATTTCCAACATAAGAGTTCTAGTCTGATCCAACATGGGAACTTTATTTTATTATTTTGATTACTTTGTTGATTTCCAGAGGGAACTTGCCTAGGGTGGGGATCAAACTGGCGATCTCTCGGTCCCTAGTTCTCTACCATATTCATTTAGCCACAGCTGACCCAAATTTTATTTAAGCAAATGTGAAATCTGTGACTCTATGACGATGGAGATGAAGAAACTGCCACACTGTTAAGAGATCAACCAATGAAAATCTTGTATTTGTGAAAATATGACTTTAAATATACACTCACCAGTCTCTAACAATTGTTTGCTAAGACAAATATCTTATCGGCCATTCACATGGCTGCAACTAAATGAATTTAGGCAAGTAGAGGCGGTCAAGACAACTTGCTGAACATCGGCATTAGGAAGAAATGTGATTTAGGAGACCATGAACATGAGAAAATATCCAGTAAGCGGCAGTTCTGTGGACAAAAATGCCTTGTTGATGTGAGAGGTCAGAGGAGAATTTGGTCAGACTGGTTTGAGATGATAGAAAGGCAGCAGTAACTAAAATAACCACTTGTTACAACCCCAGAAATGTAGAATACCATCTTTGTTGAAAGCATGCCATAAACAATTAAGGCAGTTTTAAACGCAAAATGGCGTCCAACTTATAACTAGCAAGGTGTACCTAATAAAGTGGCCAGTGACTGTAGAAAAAAAAGTCCAAGCTTATCTTTTTTAGCTTGGCTTGCTCTTAACAATAAAAATAATAGATTTGGAGTGCAGATTAGGTAATGCAGGAGCTTAGTTTAACTAGATGTGCTTGTTACTGTGTCCCACTGGGAAAGACGTATGGTTCTTTCAAGTAATTTCAGGAACACAGTGGGCTAGTAATGCTGCAACATGCTTTTTAAATGTCCTGCAGAGAGAATCACTGTGTTATCTAACCTCTGCCATGACACACACCAGGGGTCTGGGGATGAAGCAGCAGGGTTAAGAGATGGTCAATTTGTAGAGCTCTGTCAGTGCTGATTATAATATTCATTCATTTATTAGTTTTCTTTTCCACTTAATCCACATGGGGCCAGCCAGTAACCATCCGGCAACTCTGGGCACAAGGGCAGAAACAACCCTAGACAAGGCACCAATCAATTGTAGGGCAGACACACAGTCACACACACATTTACACAATAACAAGGAATATAGAGACACCAATTAACCTAACATGCATGTCTTTGGAATGCGGAGCACCCGGAGAAAACCTGCACGAACACGGGGAAAACATGCAAACGTGGAACAGAAAGTTCCAAAGTCACCCACTTAAAGTATAGATAACACGAGACAGACACCCTAGTTCAATTTTGGATACATTTTAATGAATAATTTATATAACAAACAACATGGACACTGATTCGTTTCCAAAACCTTGGTAAGGAACACCTAACAGGTGGCATAATATCACTGATAAAGTGCCCCAGTTGGAACTGTTTACTGCACAGCATAAGGCAACATTTCCCAGCTATGCGAAAATGGCATGACCTAACTGACTTTGACTGCAGACAGCTAGCCAGAGGTTTGGTGCCAGTTTTTAAGAGACAAATTCTGGGCTGTTCCTATACTTTGGTATCACATGTCTACCAAGAGTGGAGGAACCATCAGCAAACATCCAGCTGAAACAAGGATGCTGAGAACATTTACAGAAATGAACACTTGTTAAGGGACACATGGCAGAGCCTGAAGTTTTGGTACCAGTGTTTTTGCGACAACTGAACCTCTGGGATGTTCCTATACTATATGTGAAAGTGATCTATGTGAAAGTGATTGTTCCTCCGGTTTTAAACCATCCATACAGTAAAACAAACATATATACACAGACGTGAGGTAAGCAGCCTCTACAGTGCCAAAGACACATCAGCTATATAATGACTTTGCAGTACTGGGAATTTAATTGGGAATCAAACCGGGAACCTTCAGGTTGCAAAGCCTACGACTGCCTCAAGAAGTAATTCCTTGACCAGGAATAGAACTTAGGCCACGGCTGTGAGAGTGCTGAATCCTAGCCACTAGAACACCAAGAACTCACAAAGTACCGAGCACTGAAAAAGTGCACTAGCCTGCTGAGCTAAGTATCACATATGTACCAAAAGTGGAGGAACCATCAGCAAACATCCAGCTGAGGGTCTGTCAGTGGCCGGCTATGTGTATTTCATCTGAGAAGCAAGCATTAAACTAGCCAGGCGAACAGGTGGTGATTCTGCAGTGGGAAAGGGTTAACTTGAGTATGAAAAATGTTCGCCACTTTTTGGAGACATTGTGTTCCTTGAGATCTGTTTGCTGTAATTAATCAGAAAATTGGGTGGCATAGTGGCACAGTGGATAGTGCTGTGGCCTCACAGCAATAATATCCCAGGTTCGAGCCCCGGATGGGGTAACTTGGGGGTATTTCTGTGTGGTGTTTGCATGTTCTCCCACCGTGTTCGTGCTAGTTTTGTCCTCCACTTCCGGTGTCTCTAAAATGCCTTTTAGTGTGTGAACGTGTGTGTGTATGTGTGTGTGCATGCGCTCTATGACGGATTGGCGCCCTGTCTAGGGTTGTTCCTGCTCTTGCGCCCAGAGTTGCCAGGTGGGGACCGACTTCTCTGTTAATCTAGATCTAGAATTAAGTGGGTATAGAAAAAAATGAATGAATGAATGAATGAATAATGAGTAAACAGCAGCCTGTTATTATCCAATGATTGTTTAGTGTAGATCCGTATTGAGGAAGCTGAAAATGACAGTGATGTGAAATCCTCAGTGACAATACAGAGTATAAACCTAAAGAGGAGACAGACTCTTAAGGGATAAACCTATTGACCTGAGCCTGACAATAATTATCGACCATTTGTAGCAATGCAACAATGCCACAGTGAGAGCTGAATTATTAGCTTGTAATGTCAAAGCTAACGCTAATAGACTCATATTCATGATACCTGGAACTAGGATACTGCCAGAAATTAGCCATCCTATACCAATATAAACAATTGCTAACAAAACAAATGCTACGACCTACAACCTCCTAATCTACACTATATTTACAAGAGTATTCGCTCACCTGTCTTGACTCACATATGAGGTAATCCATAGGGTTCAATATTACCGATCCACCCTTTTCAGATAGAACAACTTCAACTCTTAAGGGAAGGCTGTCCACAAGGTTTAGGAGTGTGTTTATGGGAATCTTTGACCATTTATCCTGAAGGGCATTTGTGAGGTCACACACTGATTTTGGAGAAGTCCTGGCTCTCAGTCTCCACTCTAATTCATCCTAAAGATTTTCTATCCGGTTAAGGTCAGGACTCTGTGCATGGCCAGACAATTTCACACACACTCTGTCATCTATGTCTTTATGGACCTTGATTTGTGCACTGGTGCACAGTCATGTTGGAAGAGAAAGAGGCCAGCTCCAAACTGTTCCCACAAAGTTGGGTGCATGGAATTGTCCAAAATGTTTTGGTATGCTAAAGCATTCATACACCTGTGGCCATGGAAGTGATTGGAATTATTTTAATATTTTAATAATTTGCATTGGTAAGCAAATACCTTTGAAAATATAGTGTATCAAGGTTTTATATCTGATGCGGGCTGCTACAATAAATCAGAGAAGGATATGTATCAGAGGTATGACATGCTCATAAATTCATAAAGATCAGTATGGCTTTCTTAAAGAAAAATAACTAAAAACTAAGCTCTTTGCTTTCACTTTCACACCCCCCCTTCCTGTCTCTTGATCATTGGTCTTTGCAGGAACATAAATTGTGCCTCAATTAGCGAACAGGCGCATGAGGGATCTGCTCTGAAGCTCTAACATATGACTGCTAATGTGCACCCTGGCTCAGACCCTGCCCTGTGTCACATGCATATGCAGACAAGAATGAACTCTGGATCAAGGCTTTTAAAATATGACCAGTGTGGGTCAGCACGGTTACTGCTGATGGATAGGGGATAGTAGCAGGTGGGACTGTCAACTCCAATCACAGCCTCGTGACTAAAGCCTGGGATTCTTCATGAGAGTAACCCCCCTGCTCCCATCAACCCCGCATCTCTTTCCACCTTTCCTCTTGCCTTCATTCAGCCGTGCTTTTTCACCCTCTCCACACCTGTCGACTTGATTATGGAAATGAATGTTCATCCCGGGCCACTAAAAAGCAGATTAGTAGGGAGAGGGGCTCTTTTTTGTCACTTGGTGAGTCCACTGGGGAAACAAGGGGTAGAATTTGCACATGATTTGGTGGTTCGCTGTGTCAGGTGGGGATGGGCGGAAAAAAAAACTGAAATAGTATAACTAAGCACTATAATAAAGACAGGAGGGGATTTTGAACAAACATTTTATTTAGCATAAACGGAATTGATGTAAGAGTAAATATAAGCGTATGGAATAGAAACATCCTCAATGGATTAGTTGCATTCATAGTTATGATTAGAATCGCCAGATCTGAGTAGTAAAAATCCTAAATGCCAGGGGGGTGTTGAAGGCAGGGTGTTACTTACAGGATATATGTTGCAGACAAACCATGGTACAAACCAATGTTTTAATGCAAGCACATTTTAATGCAAGTGCATGTGCTCTCTGCCCCCGACTCGCACGCACTGCTGCCACTGTGGCCCTTACCCATTCCTCAAACATCTCTTTTTTCATCCTTTCTGCATTAAATTTGGTGTATCAAAATCTAAATGCTTTTATGTTTCTATAATCTAGCTAACCTTCTATATCTCATACTTACTAATTCTTGCTCTTACACCGTCTGTTTTCTGTAAGCTTGTGGTTTTGCCTGGACAGTAGTTAATAGGTGACCGGTAAGATAATACTACATTTTGCATACTGAAATGTAATACGTTTGTTTTGTGCCACCTTGTCCCACTGTTTTGAATGGTGCGATGCTACCCATGTTTGCTTCATATGCGAAATGCGATCTATCGCTCCTCGCTCGAATAACCTGACTTATATAGCAATGGTTTAATAGAACTATCATTAATTAGACAGCTGTCTTGGTTTTTGAATACCGCTACATAAGAACCAATCAAATATTATCATCCGTCTGCTCCAGCAACACAGAGACTAGCACGTCACGCCTATATGTTAGTGTGGAGAAGAGAACACAGACGCAACAGCATAATATATGTTCATTTAAAGGTGAATGAATATGCGAATAAAAGTGCTTTTTTACTAAAACCCCACGAGAAGGAGGATCAATTTTCTGGGACAGAAACTAAAAAAAAGAGAACAATAACGGGAAAATCAGGAGGTGCCGCAACACTAGCTATAATAAGTGTGGAATAGAAAGCAAACACTTTAAGTAACCCCCCCGGTTAGCAAACACCGTTAGACTAAACTACCAAGCCCCCTCACCCCCGCTGGCACCCAACCAACCTCAACCCTCGGTTTTTTCACTACTTGGACTTGGCAACCTTAACAGCTTAGCTAACCAGCTAGTTACTTTTCAGCTGAAAATGCAAGTATTTCCTTGCCTTTGTAGCTGTCAATGTATGATTAGGTACAAAATTCATAGCATTGTGCTTTGCTGGTCTTGCAGAAGCTCATGCAAACACCTCATAAAAAAGACTGGCATTGTGGTTTAGATGACAACCATCCACCGGAAAATTGATGCTTACACTTTGGTATAGTCAAGAGCCAGTAATGAAAGATTTTCAGGTAAAAGAACAAACATTGCCTATTAGTGAGTTTCTCTATAGTTTAAGCTTAACATTGCCTTGCAAGGGTCTTGTTTTGTTTCATGACAGTGCACGCCCACACAGTGCTCTTATTGATCCCATAGGTAAATTATTTCTCTGCATTCAACTCATACAGGGGTTGAACACCCTGAGCAGTGTGCTGCCCCCATTGAGGCGCACACTGGAGAAGTTTGGTTTGGGTTGGGTGTCTTGCTAAATGGCACTTCAGCTATGACTTGCCAAGATAGGGGATTGAACTGGCGATCTTTTTGTCCCCAGCTCTCTATCCATTTAGCCACAGATGACTCAAAAAATGAAAAATGATATACATAAATATGTGTAGTTTTATGTGTAGACAGTTAATTTAAATACATTCTCAAACCAGAATGCGGATTGTTTGCGACTTGTACTGTATGTACTGTATGTGTGTGCATGAACTAACACTAATTATTAGAGGTGCAGTCCTGCCTCACTACTTATGTTCCTGGGATATGATCTACCCTGCAGCATTCTTGCCCATGAACTTATCACAGACGGAGACAGGAAATAAGTTTCATGCTAATTTATTAATACAGCCGGTGTTTAATCTGATGATCTGACACTCCAGGTGACAGTCAGTTACTCAGCAACCCTGCTCTAATCCATGTTGACTACATGCAGACACACGTGTCAGACACACACTCTTTTAACAGTCACCGAATCTGACATCAGAACATCAAGACAGAGAGTATAAAAATACTACGAGTCATGAAATATGAATGAATGTCAATAATGCAGTCTTTTAAATTAAGGATCCAAACATAACAGGTTCATATAAGACAGACAGATAGTGCATGCTTTTGCTTAGTCATGATTAGTAATGCTTAATAATGCATAGTGAAGCTGACCATTAACCAAGAACATATCTACAGTATTATACAACACAACCTTTATGTATAGAACATTTATTCATTTATTATTCCTTTAGTCATTATCTTCCGCTTAATCCATGCAAGGTCGTAGGGCAGCTGGTGCCCACTCGATAGCTCTGGGCGAAAGAGCAGGAACAACCCTAGACAGGGGGCCACTCCATCGTAGGGCACACACTCACACAGTAAAAAACAAATTAAGCTAACATGTATGTTTTTGGAATAAGGTGGAACCCCTAGCACCCGGAGACATCCTGCACGAACAAGGGGAGAACATGCAAACTCCACAAAGACATTTTCCCAAGGATCAAACCTGGGCCGTTCTTTCTGTGAGGTGACTTCACCACTGTGCCACCCCCCTTGCTAAGTTCTTTTTAACTTAAGGTATGGAAATATACAATCTTTCTGTATTCATTTGGAATTCATCAAAATAAGCATACAATATTCAGACCCTACTTTCACTTTTTAAAAATCTTGGGGCGATCATTTAAATTTGCAACAATGTAAGAAATTGCTACTGAATGTTCACCGCCAACATATTAAACAACAAAAACATCAATAAAAGTCAGTTCTTTGACTGTCTCTCTCATAGTCTGTGTGTCTTGCTTAGTGAAGCCGGTCATGTTTTGTTCTCTTGTGGATTCCAAGTCAAGGAAAGAGAGCAGCGTGTGGAATACTTTATTTTCCTGGTGAGAGAAAGGGTCAATATTTCAAGCCTTTGAAGGTATGGATGGATTTTTTTTATATGAAGAAAAGTGGGTGAGATAAAAAATTCAATTGACTTTGGTGCTGCTTCTTCTGTAATGAAGCGACTCACCTCCAAAAAAGTCTATAACATCTATAAATGTATTACATTATTAACATACAAGATGCGTATTTTATGTATCTACAACCTCAATTCGGGATGATTTGCAAATCATTTTCAACCCATATTCAATGTAATACACTGCAAAGACAAGTTATTTAATGTTCAAACTGATAAACTTTAATGTTCTTTCCGAATATTCACTCAATGTGAATTTGCTTTTGCAACACGTTCTAAAAGAGTTGCTACAGAGCAAGAAAAGACTGGGTAAGTTTGAGGAATGCTCAAAAAAACACCTGTTTGGACTATCCACAGGTTAATTGGAAACAGGTAAGTGTCATGACTGGGTATAATGGAATCATCCCCAAAAGGGTTACCACTTTGTGAACAACTGTGTTACCAAATAGTCCAGCAGTTTAAGAACAATGTTTCTAATATCTTTATTAGAACAGTCCATAATATCTTTAAAAGATTCAGAGAATCTCTAGAAAGGACAAGCCTGGTCTTCATTAATTGCACATTGCACTAGTAAGAGCAGAGTGTGAAGGTTCAGTTAGCAGGAT
>JAOUQT010328608.1:0-13591 GCA_025769995.1 Xyliphius kryptos
TGAAACAGGACCCTGGAGCAATGAGGGTTAAGGGTCTTGCTCAAGGACCCACATTGGTAACTTCAGTGGACCTGGGGATTTGAACCCCCGACCTTGTGATTGATAGTCCAACACCCTAACCACTGAGCTACCACTCCCTAGGATACTAGGGATAGGCTAGGATAGCACTAGGATAGGCTTTGGCTTCCCCTACCATCCCAATCATTATTTCATTTATTTATTATTTTCCGCATTATCTTGTGCTGAGTGCCTATCCAGCGGCGAACGCTTTGGGCACTGGGTAGATTCACCCAGGACAGGGCACCAATCTATCACTGGGCGCACTCACTCACACACACTGTGATGCTGCCCGGCCGCTCACATAGGATGAGTCCTCCACTGAGCCTTGGTCCTCCCAAGGTTTTTAAAATCATTGAAATCAATTAAATCATTGCAGGGAATTTTTGTCTTGCCACTGTCGCTTTGGCTTGCTCTTGGGGGGTTTAGGCTTTGAACTCTGTAAAGCTGCTTTGTGACAACACACTGTTGTAAAAAGTACTCTACAAATGAATTACTTGAACTTGAACACACAGACACACACTATATAGGGGCAATTTAGAGCATTAAATTCACCTTAAATACATGTTTAATGAAGGGGGATGGGTGAAAAGAATGAGAACTGGAGACAGGATTCCACAACAAAGAAACAGCATTTGGTCAGTGACCCAACACGACTACAATGACGAATACTGGGCTTTTACAGTCATTCTCACTCGTGTTGAGTCCTCCCATCACTCCAGTCTGACTGTCTCTGGGTGTCTTTCGCCCCGTGGCATATGATGTCACAGCTTAAAAAGCCAAGCATCATCAGGTGTGCTAATCGGGAACGCTGATCTATGCGGGGAGAACATGGAGCCTCCATCCAGATCAGTGCTGAGAGGAGAACATGCTAACATATTCACCCATGCTAGAAGATGTCCTAAACAAATGAAATCAATCTGAGAAAGGAATTTAAAATAGCGAATGCAGATGCTTTCACCGTGCAGCTGCGACCTTTGTTGAATCCGAACTGTAAGTTGAGTATGGCTCCAGATGCTGCAGCTCGTGCTTTCGCCGTTTTCTTTTTTTCTTCACTCCTACACTCTTGCAGCTTTGCCACCATTTTAATTATATGCTTTAAAGGCGTCTCGTGGTCTCGACTGGAGGCAGCTGATTGGAAAGAGAGCACGCAGAATTGTTTGCTCAAGTGCCAGCATTATATACAAATGACCCACTGCGTTGAGTGCCAGAGAATAGCGGGACTGGGAGCGTGCCAAAGCCATTCATAGTGTTAGTTTATGAAATAGCGTGGCTTGAGTCAGGTGTGCGGCCCTGTGAGTGATTTACTCCTTTTAACTCTTGCACACGGATTAAAAAAAAAAAGCCCTGCGACTAATGATTTGATTTAGGCCTTTAATTAGTTTAATACATGACACCCTGGCTTTGGCAGTAATCATCTCCAGAACTGGGGCTTGATGATTTGAATATTCTTCAGATTGCAAAACAGGTGCGCCGCATCAAAAACTACCAGAAACTCTGCTTCTGAGGAAAATTATTTCAAAGAGTTGCTTGTATGTTTAGATATGTTTAGTCCTCGAGTGCTTCCTGAATTCTGTTCTGTTTTTTTATTGGCTTGTTTACATGTTGAGATGATTCGTACCACATGCATGTTAAACCGTCTCCTGAGAAGGGACAGACTGTGCCAGGTCCTCCTTTTGCCCATCTTTGTCATTGTATTGTTTTATTTATTTCATAGATTGTGTAACAAATGGGGTGAAAAAAAATAAACTATAAACTATAGTAGCATATTTCACAAAAGTAAGAAGTTCTCTGTTCACCTGCAGAACCCCTCCTTTATAGGGGTTGTCTTGCTAAGTGCCTCTCAATTCAAATTGTTGTTTTTTCTATTTGCACAACAGCAAGAGAAATAGATTCTCAATTCGTGTTGTTTCCTAACTGGACAGGTTGATTTCACAGAAGTGTGGTTGAGTTACATTGTGTTGTTCCCTTTATTTTTTGAGCAGTGTATGTATATAGCAATTGGCGTACAGGTACAATGGAGGGGAAGACTCGAGGCGCTTGGTATGTGTCATCTCTATAGCAATTGGTGCACGGGTAGAGTGGAGGGGAGGACAGATGGTGCTTGACATATAGTGATTGGAGCACGGGTTGAGTGGAGAGGATGACGCAGGGCGCTTGGCGTATAGTGATGGGCACACGGGTAGAGTGAAGGAGATAATGTGAGGCGCTCGGCGTATAATAATTGGCACATGGGTAGAGTGGAGGAGAGGACGTGGGATGCTTGCCTTATATCGATTGATACACAGGTAAAGTGGAGAGTATGACACCAGGGCACTTTGCGTAAAGCGATTGGCGCAGGTGTAGGGTGGAGAGGATAAAGCGATGCGCTTGACATATAGTAATTAGCGCACAGGTCAAGTGTAGGACACAAGGCCGCTTGGTCTGTATCATCTTTATTGCGATTGGCGCGCGGGTATGGTGGCTTCACCCCTCTATCCCTCCCCAAACTATTCCTGAATATGTAGTGCGTGACAGCCAGTGCCAAAGTCTCTACTTCCCGACTGGGCGTGATGTTTAACAGCAGCCTCTACGCAACTGCAGTATCCGCCTCAAAAATGGAAGGATCCAATATTGTATAAAGAGATTGCAGCAAAAAAAGTATGTAATGCTGAAGTGCAAAGTCACCATAGGCTGGAAATATCAGAAGAGCGGCTAAAACAGAATTGTCAAGCTAACGCTGTAAGGCAAGTAACAAGTTGCACGTCAACAGCAAAGAGGACATCTGACTGAATCTGGCCGATCGCGCAGCACCGCTTTGCTTCCTGAAAACTTTAATCAAGATGGAACAGAAGAAAGTTATATCGCCAAATCAGCATGAGTGAGTGACTTAAATGAAACGTGCCATAAACATGCTTGCCATTGGGGTGCAAAACAAGACTGCTTGTAATATAATATGGGAGCGATTCTGATTTTCTCTCTAAGGTAAATCATCAGTTTTATTCGGCGACAGGTCATTAAGTGTATGATGGACCTCATTTTAAGTCGACATAATCAGAAAAATGAGGGAAAATGGGTAAATACCCAGTCTGGTTATGAGCTGCTGTGTTTCAGACCCAATATGAGTCTAATTTAAGACACTGATCAAGCAAATTGCACAATGTAACCAAAATAAACGTTGTTGAAAGATCGCAAATTGTTTAAGAGGAAGAATGCAGCTGTTACAGAACTGTTTGAGAGGATGTTGCTCATTACACAGGAACTTAACGCATCTGTTTCATGTGATATATTAGCCTGTAGAATCAGATGCCAGGGCTGTGCTGATCCACAGCACAAAATAATACAAATTAATAATTGATCCAAATGTGCTTCTTGGATAAATGTTCATCAGAGTATTAAATAGCAATTCTCAAGCCATTCTGGCACTTTATGCTCTAAATTTGCTCAGAAACTCTCTGTAGTACTGAACGTATGCCAAACGCCCTTTGCTCCTTCCCTCCTACTTTTCCAGCAAACAAAAGGAAAATAAGTAGACAAGCCCTAAACAAAGGAGTCCCCCCGGAGGGGGACGGCGGCCGTTGAGTGGGGTGAGTGGCATTGACAGCGATAGTCTTGCTTACACACTTTCTTTTGGAAAAATGCCCAATTTAGGCGTTTGATTCTGATGGAGGCGCTCTTTCCTCGTTTACCTGTCGCTCTGCCACCATCAAAGAGCATCCGGGTGCTGCCTGCTCATGAATAATAGCCCAATTGGGAATGACTTTGTGGCCACAGCGGGAGTTTTCTCTCTGTCCTCATTCTGCAGGTGGATTTAATTATTTAACCTACATTGCTGGTTCACCTGTGGGTTTTTTTACAGGTTATAAACATGACCAGTAACCTCTGCTTGGAGAAAGAAGTAGTCTTGGTTTCTGACAGAACACTTGATGAAAAGGCGAATTAGAAATAGCTTTTTGTTTGTCTTTGACATTAACTTCTCAGTTTTCTTTCCTGTCTCAATCAGTATGCACTTTCTGTTCTTGCTTTTGGAAACACTTCCGCATGAAACCTCTTTACGCCCAGCTCCTACTTTCCATCCAGCCCTCAGAGATGGGAAGCTCAAAAGAATTGGACAGACTCCAAGGCCATTGTTTAGAAGTTACCTATAGTAGGACCTATTAAGAATACTGCTCTGCTTAGGGGCTTAACCTCTCTCACAGCTGATCCACCTTAACAAGCGGTGAAATGCAGAAAGAGAATTCATTCCACTCCACAGCTCTGTACATGTATAATGTATAATGATTATAAAGCTTGCAGCTACAATTCTACTTCATAGCCGTGGTTATTGAGTGGGTTTGAAGTAAGGACTCTATGATACCACATGACACATGACCCAACAAGGACTGATGTTTGGGGCGCGCTCATGCAATGTCATAAATTTTACATCTGCTGATAGATGATGGCCTGCGAGATGGATTGCATTCTCTTCCAATAAAACAGCCTGAGGCCACTTTGCATTATTCATCCGAGACAGAGCCACCTGCCCTCACAGACTTGCTGTGCATTTACGGCTGGCGGGTTGCATTAGAAACCCCCAAACACATTCCTTTAATAACTGTCATCTGAGGTCACCCTCTTGACTAATTAACACCCGGACCAATTTACACACATTAGGACTTTAAAGCTCTGCACTCATATATACTTTAATAGCGGAATAGCCGTGCTGTGCTACGGTGGAGAACATGATAAAAACGTGAATGCTAAAACACGATTGTTTTTGAAAGAGTGATGGCTTTGGAGTTTACATATTTCAAATGAATGTATTATTATAGAGTGAGGTTTGGGGCGATTAAAAATCTGAAATAAATATGTTGAATAAATTTAGTCTGAGTTTGGTCTTGCTTTCTTACATGAATTCATTAGTAGGACACGATAAGGAATGACGGATCCGAGGTGTTGCATTCGATGGGGATATTGCACAAACAAAGGAAAGCGAGAACCTTTTTTTTTTTCAATGACATGGTAGGTAATCAAGTCCCAAGTTTCAGCCTTGTAGATACTTAGAAGGAGACCCCAATATATCCGAGGTATGCGTTTCAGTGAGAGCGAACGAACAATCAAATGTATATGGGGCAACAGGGTGCCAAGTTTTAGCTTTGTAGGTACTCAGAAAGACAACAATGTGACACTGAAAAGGTTTCACATTCGATTGAGCTATCGAACGAATCATCAGATTTAGGAAAATTAAAAACAGTTTTTCAAAGAGATGACAGGGAATCACAAAGACAAATTTCGGCCTTGTAGATACCTGGAAATGAGGGAATTAGGGCTTTGGTGTTTATAGGTATAGATAAGACATCTACTATATAGAACATCTAGTATGCAGTTTGTGCAGATTTATTAGGCAAGTTATATTTGAGAGGATTTTTTTGTTTTTGAACAGCAACTATGTTCTTAATCAACCCAAAAAACTCAAAACTCAAAATATCAAAGCTTAAAATTATTGGCAGTTGAAATGTTTTATTTTTGTTTTTTTTTTAGATTTGGCTATCTTGGCTAGATTCGGCTATTACTGTGCAGAAAATTTTAGGCAACTTAATAAAAAACAAATATATACACATCTCACTTGTTTATTTTCACCAGGTTAACCAATATAACAACACAACATTTAGACATAAACATTTCTAACATTCAAAAACAAAACCAAGAACAAATCAATGACCAATATAGCCACCTTTCTTTACGATGACTCTCAAAATCCTTCCATCCATAGACTCTGTCAGGTGCTTGATCTCTTTACGATCAACATTGCGTGCAGCAGCCACTGCAGTCTCCCTGACACTGTTCAAAGAGGTGTACTGTCCCATCTATCTGGCCCATCAAGAGTCACTCTCATTTCATCAGTCCATAAAACCTAAGAAAACCGTAAGATATTTCTTGGCCCAGTCTTGACGTTTAATGTTTTGCTTCTTGTTCGAAGGTGGTCTTTTTTCAGCTTTCTTTACCTTGACCATGTCCCTGAGTATCGCGCACCTTGTGATTTTTGATACTCCAGTAACGTTGCAGCTCTGAAATATGGCAAAACTGGTGGCAAATGGCATCTTGGCAGCTTCACGCTTGATTTTCCTCAATTCATGGGCATTTATTTTGCGCCTTTTTATCCAGCATGCTTCTTGCGACCCTGTTATTTACCATGAAACGCTGGATTGTTCGATGATCACGCTTCAGAAGTTTGGCAATTTCAAGACTACTGCAACCCTCTGCAAGACCTCCCATAATTTTTTATTCTGACCCACTTTGCCAAAGGAAAGGAAGGTGCATAATAATTAACCAACTTATATAGGGTGTTGATGTCATTAGACCACACTTCTTCTCATTACAGAGATGCACATCACCTGATTTACTTAATTGGTATTTGGCCTTCAAGCCTATACAGCTTTGAGTATATACATATATAAAAAAAGGTGATGTGATCAAAATACTCATTTGCCTAATAATTCTGCATACAGTGTATACTGAACTAAACAAGAAAAATATCACTTTATGTTTGCTCTCATTGAAATAGTTTTTGTGTTAATGCCTCTTGCTTAGTTCCTTGTAAAAACCTGGCTGCATTGCTAGTGAGTTCTTTAATTGCTATGTATAAACACCTAACAAACATTTTGCCATTTCTTGTGTTTATCAAGAGTTAATCTGTTATGACTGTACTTCACCCTTAGCAGAGAGTCCTGTAGGAACTATGAGTATTTTTAACTTTTAACTTCTTTTTTATTGTTCCACTTGCAGCATTTCCGTGACTAGCCCCACCCATTCAAATACCCGTTTTTGCATGTGATTTATTAAAACACACCGCATGCAAATTCTGCTTCACATTTAGCATTATATAATAAGACAGCTTGACAGTTTTAAATTGCGGTTAGTAAGGATTAAAACAAAGACGCTAAAGTAGATGGACAAAAAACAAGTATGCATTGCATAGACTAAAATAAATCTTTTGAGTTCTGCAATGCTCTTGGTCAAGTTTAGGTTCAACAATGTTATGTGCCAATAAAAAAAACACGATATATAACAAGAAAGAAGGCCACAATTTCTGACGATTCCAAACTAACAATGCCATGACCGACTAAGCTCATATTGTTTAAGAATGGTTCAGGGAGCAAAGTGAACTTTCACAAACTAACCGTTCACAACAACATTTTGCAGCATGATACAATTTTAATCATCAATACACGCTCGTGGAATTAAATAAATGCAACTCTGGGAAAATAAAAATATTGTGATGGTGAAACGTTGGTCTGCCAAAGCTAAAGGTGGTTTGACTATTGTTTTAATTTATTTGTCAAGTCGTGTAAATGTGATGATTAAGACCTTATTATGAATTCTTCTTTATAATTAAAAGTCATAATATGTTTATGATAAAAGTCAAATACAGTCATAATCTCTGATGTGCAGTGGTTTAGTTTTGTAATATGGATGTACTGAACTTGCAAATGAAAAAATATTAGCTTTAACTTTGGTAATTCTTAAAGTAAAGATAAATGATCTATTCTGCCTACTGTGCTTACACACAGAGCAATCTGTCCTCGACATTTAACCCATCCATTCAGTAAATCACAAACATACACACACTGAGCGAAGTGAGCACTGGAGCGGTGGGCAGCCCTGAACATGGCACCAGGGAGCAATTGTGGTTAGAGGTCTTGCTCAAAGGCACTTCAGACATAGTAGTTGGATGAATCGGCAATCAAACCAGGGACCCTCGGGTCGAGTACTAGAATGTCAAGTATAATGAAGTCACAATAAAGACTGATGTGTGGTGGAAGAGGATTTGTGAGGTTCATAACCTGAAAGCAGGATTTGACATGCAGTGATGCTAGAACAGTTCTCAATCACTAAAAATGATGCTGACTGACCTGCGTGAGGGTCCATCCTCTGTGATGTACATGATGCGGCCAGGGAGGTAGAGCGGTAAGTGGGTGGGGTGACTGGGGGAGTCATCTGAGGACAAACTTTGATAGGAGCTGGAGCCTTGTACCAAAAGACTTTCCTCCCCTAGTAAAGGCCTGTTCAGTTCCTCCTCCCTTCGGTTTTCCATTTCAGTATGGAAGTCATCCGGTGACCCTCCAAATAACTCATACAAGCAGCCATGGAGCAGAATTTTATACTGAGAGACAAGGAACGATGATAAATATTCGGCTGTGATAAACATACTGGTTTCTTCACTTAAATAGAAACTATATTCCTAAAACATTTGTACCTTTGGTTTATTACAATTAGAAACCATCTTTAATATCCTTTTCTTTAAATCTTCCATATTCGGAATACTTAATCTAGAGGGGGAAAAAAATCAGTGTCATTTTGTCAACGTTTAAGACATGGCCATAAATAAATAAAAAACAAGTCTAGGAATAAAACTAATCAAATTGTTTCATTGCAATCCTTACCTAGGAACAATATCCTTTCCCAGGACAACAGAGACCACAAACTGCTTAGAGTATTCAGCAAGCGCTTTACTGTAGAGAAATGTTTAAAGAAACTCAAATAATTAATACTTCAAAATGCTAAAATCAGGTAACGCAATTAAATTTTCAATGCACACAACAGGGTACGACAATCTGCTTCAATATTTATCCCAGTTTTGTTACACATACCTCATGAGGCCCCCTGGTGGTGAGAAAGCGTAGCACTTCAGTGTCGGGTAATCATTATGGAGGAGTGCAGCCAGCAAAGACGCTGTGCCTGCACCCAAACTGTGACCTGTGATGACCAGCTTATACTCCTGCTTGCACGCACGCACGCACGCACGCGCGCACACACACACACACACACACACACACACACACAAGAATTAATAAAGTTACTGCTGGTGGAAGAGCGTTCTAGCACAAGGCTCCTCAACTCTGGAATAGCCTTACAGCTACTGTTTGTGATTCTAAATCATGATCAATCTTTAAAAGTAGATTAAAAACACATCTGTTTACATTTGCGTTCAATTAATTCCCTGGAGATAAAGGTGTAGATCTCAGGATTTGCTGTGTTGGGTTGGTAATCTGGAATAGTCTCTGCTGGCATTTCACCTCCTCGTAATTAGTGGGGGGCGTGGTGCTGAAATGATGCTATTCCGGGGGGCCCTCTCAACTTTAGAGTCTGCAGTATCTGCCCCTTTTAGTTCTGCTGCTCAAGTCAGTTCTGCCGCACCCATGCTGCACTGTGTGTCAATCATACTGCATTAAATACAGAAGCTACAATGCTTTAGTAGCTCTAACTGTGTTTCTTGTCTGTTTTTCTGAGGTGTCATCTTGAGGTGTCCCCATCTCCTTGTCGATGGCACTGCCGGAGCACGATCATTATGGAAAGGAACATAAATAATTGTTACTATTGTCTGATATGGACACATACGGACTGATCTATACACATTCTGTACATGGCTGTCCTACTTTGATGCTGCCTGGCCGCTCAAGGAGGATGAGTTCCCAACTGTGCCTTGGTCCTCCCAAGGTTTCTTCCTAAAAATATCATAACAGGGAGTTTTTTCTTGCCACTGTCACTTCGGCTTGCTCTTTTGGGGTTTAGGCTTTGGACTCTGTAAAGCTGCTTTGTGACAACACACTGTTGTAAAAAGCGCTATATAAATAAATTACTTGAACTTGAACTTGGAATGAAGACAGCGGGAATAAAGGACCTGCAGTAACGCTCTTCAACACATTTCGGATGACGCAGCCAGTAACTGAAGGCACTGCCCAGTGCAATTAAGAGGCTCATATATGGGGGTGGTATTCATTGTCCATAAGAGTTGCTAGCTTGTTTAGCATCCTCTTATCTCCTGCCACCTGTGCCACTGTATATTGTTGGAATGCCAAATAAAACCACATAAACTAAAAATGTGTAGACAATAAATATCTTAACTGAAAACAAAATTATACATACATACATACATACATACATACATACTGCTTTAATGTAATGTTTGGGTCTCGGAAAAGGTTAAACACTAAATCCTTATTTAACAAACTTACAGGTGCTACGTTGAAAGCCTGGCTCAAAATTCCATCATTGACAAGTTTCTTGTAAATATAACCAGCTGCTTGAGAAATACCCTGAAAAAGAAACATGTTTTATCACACAGATCAGGTTTTGCAACTGATTACTTTTTTTCAGACAACTACCCATTGTACCAAATTTACTAAATATTTATTTATTGATGAGGGTCATTTAATGGCAGTTTCTGTTTTTATATTTCCATGTTTATTTTATCCTATGCTTTGGTTAATTTTATATTTCCATTTAAAAAATTATAATTGCGAAGAAGGTTAGGACTGTTCTTGTGTTGTCTTGTGTAAATATTTCTTTCATGGTTTTAGGCGTGTGGACTAGTTTTCGCATCAGGTATTTACAGCATTTTAGCACAATGTGTGTAATTGTAGTAGGTGAATGGCAGGTTTCACAGATAGATGGGGCTCTCCTATAACTTGGTGTTAGTGGGGTTTCCTGGCAGGCTCAATTCGACATTGTGTGTAAATAGTTTAATTAACTTAAAAAGGTATATAATAGAGGTGTAACGGCACACAAAATTCTGATTGTTTCCCCGCATGGTGTAGGGAGTTGAGGTGTCAATTTTTTTGAAATTGTCTGTCCCATTTATTAAATGCTTGAAACCGGGGTCCTCCAATACAGCAAATAAAGCATATCGCAGATCATTTATTGCGGCTTCACTGTATTGCAGGTTTTTTTTTTATCTATCTAATTCTGTATCAGAGTTTTCGCTATACTGTGTAACGGCCAGTAAATAGTGTACCGTCTCTATATGCACTGGACCTAACGCATCTCTTAATTATAAATTTTATTTGCAAGTAATGCTTTAGTAGAGTTTGGAAAGTTAATTCCATTTTTTACAGACCATGTTGTGAGTAAAAACCAAGAGCGGGAAATAAATTAGTTTGAGTTTATTTCCAAAGTTCTCTTTTTCTGGCTAAAGTTAACATAAGCTGGACTTCTCCAATGTTTTACCAATGCTCTATTTTGCGCTATGTTGATACATTTCCATAGGTTTAAAAGATTAGACGGTGTTTAATGTGTGGGAAGGGTTTAGAAAAAAATTAACATATACATAATACATTCATTTTAAGACCACTACATTACGGGGTCTCTGTCTCTGGAACGTAAACCCAAACGGGATTAGGGTACATGCTCTAGGCTTCAGTAATGAATTTGTTTCTGTCTGATTTCATTAATAGGGAGCAGAAGATTAAGCATCCACACCTATTAACTCATAAAAGTCAAATCAATATTTAAAAATAATGAGGATTATGCCATGGAATGCTTAGAGCTGTTTACAGCTAAGGTGCAACTCACAACTCGGCTCGGGTGTAGAGCTTGCCTCTTAATTTGAGTTCCGCCTTGTGTCTTAACATTGTACTCTGCGTGCGAAAAAGCGTCCTGAACCATGTGGCCCAAACCAAACGGTTTGTAAAAAATACTAGGTACCGTTGCACCCCAGTGCATAATCATTACTCTTAAATATTAGTGTCACAAAATTTAAAGTGGCACATCTGCACAAAAGCAAAAATACTCAGATGATCACAGTACCTTGTGAGCATAACAGGCTCCCGATACACCGTCAACAGGAAGGTTTTCACATTCAGCAGAGAGGTCAGTCAAAACATCCTACACACGTACACAAACAAACAGGACTATGCAATTCGACCTTTTTTGCATGAGAAAATTTTATCTACAATGTTGTTAAAACAATGCCATAATGACTGCATGACTCGCCTCTGTCCATTTTGTATTGACCTAGACATTAGATCATAAATTGCTGTACACAGAATAATTTACATTACCTCAGCTACAATCTCCGGTTAACATGTTAATTCTTACTTACGTCAAAAATAATTATTTATTCATAACTCATGTTTTTGCCAAATTAAAACAACACTGGTCAGTGACTGCTCACCTTTAGTGACAATGTTCCTCTAACTGCAACCAACACAGCTTCCCGTTTATGATCCAGTGCAACAAAGAATGGGATCTCAAAAATCTGCAGGGCACATGAGATGATACAAGCAAACATTAACTGACTCAGAACTCTCAAACTAAGTAAAAATAAAATATAAACATTGAAAAAAGTCATATACCTGATTATGAAAGCTGATGTGAATGAAGTCTCGATACTGCAATCCTGTCATTTGTAAAACTGCACTGAAATGGCAGCCAAGGTTATCTCCTCCAACTAAATCATTCTCTGAATTCCGGCTGTGACAGCTAAAAGACATTAATTACCTTTATTTATTACACCTCTGTAATTCAACACATAGGCACACAGAAATTGACTGCATCGCCAGAAGGAGGTGGAGTTCTGCTGACATCCAGTACTTGGGCACAACTTTAAATTGTGAATAAATGTTATATACAACTGCATTTCTGACACCATTTGATTAGGTTTAATTTACTTTTAATGTTTTGTACCACCCTCTGCCTTTAAAAGTGCCCAAATACATCATTGCATAGATTTACTGATGTTCTGGAATCATTCCTCAGAGCTTTTGGTCTATATTGACGTTTCATGCAGATTTGTCTGCTGCATATGTGTGATGTGAATGACCTGTTTTACCAAATCTCAAAGGTCATTTTAAGGAATGAGTTCTGGTAATAGTAAAAGCAACTTACTGTGAGCTTGCTGCCATGTTTAAAAAGTCAGTTTAAGAGGTTTTAAGCTGTGACATGGTGCATTATTCTGCTTGAATTAGTCACCAAAAACAGAATATGGTCACAAAGGTATTGCAATGGTCAGCAACAATACCAAGTCAATCAGTTAACCAATTGACTAAAATCCTCTGTGATTTTCTTGTGATTTGCTGCCATTTGATTTACTGATCTGAAATAGGCTTTATCAAGCAGTTAAACTGGTTTACCGAATAAAATGTCCAGGGAGTGTACAGTGCTAATATACACAAACTGGGCTTCGCAAATAGCAGCAACATACAAAAAATAATGTGGAATGAATGCACCTTATTTCATAAAGAAGAAGCCCAGCGAGCAAACAATGATCAATTGGATAGCTGTTCACATCTTGTCATAATATGGCTCAGATTTAGAAGTATTAGTGTTGTAATTGAAATTACACTTACATCCATAGATTATACACTGTGTTCATAATTTTTATGCAGATAATATTTTCTCCAATTTTGCAAAATGACCGATATGAATTACAGTCATTGTAATTTTCCAGGCATCAACTATTAAGAGTACAATTAAAAGGTTTTTGAACAAACTGCGAATGATAACAGTATATTTTAAAAAAAATAAAAAACTCATATTTTTAAGAAAATAAAGACTCAAAATGCATGTTCAAAATGACTATGCAACATTTTCATTTCATTTCAACCTTTTCATTTTTATAAAGAACAAACAAATGGTCATATGTGATATTATAAGAATAAGCAGGTTATTACAAACTGAAATCAAAGAGTTTTCAAGTCAAAAACTTTATTCTAGGTAAGGTTACATTTGCACATAGGACCCCTTGTTCGAAAGGAGCTTCTGAACTCTCTCGTCCATTGAATGTGTCAGGTTTTGG
>JAOUQT010328619.1:0-13589 GCA_025769995.1 Xyliphius kryptos
ATAAACACGCACAAACAAACACACACGCCCGCACGCACACACACACACACACACACACACACACACACACAGAAACAAAATCTGAATATCAATAAAGTTGCTCAGCAGCAGGAAGCATGAAGTGCTCTAAAACCTTCTGGATAACGGCTGCGTTGATCTTGGACTTCAGAAAACACAATGGAGCAACACCAGCAGATGACATGTCACTCCAAACCGTCACTGACTGTGGAAATTTTACACTGGACCTCAAGCAATGTGGATTCTGTGCCTCTTCTCTCTTCCTCCAAACTCTGGGACCTTAATTTCCAAACTTTACTATCATCAAAGAGAATAGAACTTTAAAGCACTCAGCAGCAGTCTAGTCCTTTTTGTCTTTGCTCTGACGCTGTCTTTTGTTCAAGACTGAATTTGGAATTTTCATTAGTTGTCAGTCATAATTATCAAAATAAAAAGAAACATTTGGAAAATACTACCCATGGCAAAAACTATGGAATTAACAGTCTGGGATGAGCACTCAGACATTTAATTCAGTAGGACAAACTCAGATCAACAACATGATGCAATAATTTTAGGAAGGTCATACAGGCACGTGGAGGCCACACACACACTACTGAGCCTCATTTGAACTTGAGGAAATTCCACTGAAGTTGGATTAGCCTGCCATTTGATTTTCCACTTTGATTTTGAGTATGATTCCAAATTCAGACCTCAATGGGATAGTAATTTTGATTTACATTTTGATCATTTTTATTTTATTTTGTTTTCAACGCATTTCACAATTTACTAAATAAAGATTTTCAACTGATATATTTTTTAAATTGAGATCTACAACACCTGGCAAAAAGTATGGAATCCGCAGCCTTGAATGAGCACTCATTTCATTTTGTAGAACAAACTCAGATCTAAAACAAGATACAATAATAAGGTCATTCCAAAGTGCAACTTGTAGGCTTTCAGGAAAAACTCATAGAAATAAAGAGAGAACATTGTGAAAGTCAGTGAATGTTACTTTTTTTGACCAAGCACATACACACACACACACACACATACACACATAGTACATATAAACATACATACACACACATAAGTACAGATATACACATATTTTTATTTCTAAACATCTCTTTATGCAGGATATCACAGTGGCTCATGAAAGCAACTTTAATGCGTCTTTGGTGAAAACACATAATCGCTCGAGCATTCATTTTCATTTCTGCCAGAAGAACATCTCGTATGTCTGCGAGGTGAGTTATTTTAAATTGTACATTAATAATTACACTTTCTGCAGTTGAGGCTTTTCTGTTCCAAAATACCACAGCATACTAAAACTAAGTTGGGTAGTTTATTTTACTCATTTTAATATTTTAAGAATTATGTTTATTGATCTCTACAGGTAAAAACATTCACATGTCTGGGTAAGTATTTATCTTTATTTAGCTGCCTGATATACACAACTTCATCTTATAGTAGTTACTGTACCAAAAATAAACTAAAATAACTTTACAGCACCCTTTCTTTGCAAAACCATCAGTTAACCTACTGTTGTGTACATTCTGGATATAATAAAGTTATTTTTTCTGTGTTACAGGTCACTGTATGAAGGCTCATCCTCCTAAAAGTCAGTATTCTTTTAATAAAACCAAGCTTTATCAATGAATATAATAACAGAGTAATTCACTAATTATATAGATTACAATATTTTGTAGTTCTAACACAAAGCTAAACTAAATGGAAAAATAATTTTAAAAGAAATATTTTCTACATATGTGCTTTCATAGCCTAATTACTAACTATGTGACATGTTTTTCAGCATTTATCTTACCATGGTGTAAAGGGTGGGACATCATTATAAACTCTAAATGTTAAAATAACGATGTGTGTGAAGGCAGACTGGTGAATACTTTTGGCGATATGGTGTATATAGGATACATGATTAGTGCATGTGGGCATCCCAAAATCACAGCCTAAATGTGTTGTCTTTACAAAGCAAGGCACAAAGAGCCTGTACATGCACTGGCAAATTATTATGTACAGCCCACCACAGTCTGTAATTGTACAACTACAAAGTATAATAAATAGAGCTGATAAATTGAAGGTGGACCTAATAAAATGGCCAGTAAAACTAGAAAAGATGGCATTAATAAATCTTAAGTATTTGGCTGTTTTTAAAATTTTTGCTGCAATTAAATAAGTTAATGTTTCAAATCCACAAAATTAACTATTATTCTGTGTTTGTCTCCTCAACAGGGCAGTTCCCCAGGAACAAAGGAAACTGCTGGATGTATGTTGGATTTAATGCTGGATGTATTTTTTATCTAATGCTTTTATTTTTTTGTGTCTTCGATGTATGGTAAAAAATGTGATGGCTCACGTACTGCACGTCCATCAGGTTCATGATTGATATTTGGTGTGCACAGTACTCCACCTGCACTGAGGAGGGACCAAGAGACCAAATGTTAATGAACTTGCTGTACAGTTTCTTGTCTTTGCACACAATTTTACACACAGCACATACACCATTACCAAAAATCCTCTTGTTTTTTAAAATAAAATTAAAGTAAGAATCTTGATTTCCTTTATGAATCTTATAAACTATTCCTAAATACGTGAACATGCCTTCTCGGCCTACTTCGGACATGTGCGCTAGCGTGTGTGCTGGAGCCCCTGTGACGTGATTATTGTGCTTGCAAGGGTGTTTTTTTACCATGTGTCCCCATTGTGCTGTAGCAGAGTATGGGGGCGAGGTTTTTTGTCTCCCTTCTTACCCATCTTTACCTGTGGTTTCTTATCATACTGTGTTATGTGACGGCGCGGATGACTGCACGACTCGCCCTCACTCCGGCTATGGAGAGAAGGTAAAACAATTTCGATTCTCGGTTGTCGTAAGATGTACTGTACTGTCGTAAGATGAATTGACAATAAAGTATCCTGTAAAAAGGCTATAAATCTTTGTTAGCACAATAATAAATTCTGTTGATTTTTTACTCAACACCAATAATGTGATTAAGTCTCTTAAGGTGTCGGACTGCAGTAGAACATTTCAAGTAAATAGAATAAACTCAAATAAGGTTTTATGCAGCATAATACTCTCATTGGTGTTCAATAAATCCCCATTATACTTATTCTTTGATAGCAGACTTTGTGTAAGGAGTGCTAGTCTCTCCTTACCTTTTTTGTTTGTCTTTTCATTTAATTAACTTGGTTTATCTCATTTGATGTCCCTCGTTTAGTTGTTTAACTGCCTTTTTGTCTTTTTGTTATTGTTTACTTTTTTGTTACATAACAGGGACTTTTGCTTTACATAGCTGTTGTTTGTGAGTCCCTGTGCTTGTTCGGCTATGTGCACCATATTATCGTTTATGGTGAACAAGCCCCAACATATTGATGCCAGAGCGCTTGCTGAGTGAGCCTTATTTTTTTCTTTTGTTTTTTAAGTGTGGCAGCTCTATGTGTAAGGTGCGCTTCGTTATTTCAGTTAAATAATTTGTATTTTCCTCGGTTGTTCATCCTTAAGTTATTTAAGTGCATTGTTTCTTCATTGGTTCTCTGGTTTGTCATGTGACAGTGACTTTTGTTTTATATACAAATATCATACATATATCTTAATTTCCGTTTGTCCCTGTCCATGATTGTTTCATGTTGCGTGTGTCGGTTTCCTTCTTACATACTGTGTCTTTGGTCGTTTGCTATTAAATGCCTTTTGATCGCTCAGGTTCTGGCACGTTGTGGGAGCCTAACCCTAAGAGGGAACTGGAGTTTTTTGCTGCCCCTTGCTGTTGCTGCATGTGTTTCCTGTGCACAGTACAGTGGCGTTTTTGACGAGGTGAAGGAGGACGAGGGGTGCAGGAAGCAGGACGGTTCCTCCTGTTCTCCAGAGGGGGTCCCTGCCACTACTTTTTTTGAGGTCTAGCTGCCCCAATACATATGTTTAAGTGCAGTTTTGTTTTGTCATAATCCTCTTAGCTTGTGTAGTTTACCTGCTCCAATATATTGCCTTATTTAGCACCAATACCCATGTGTATGTGTTTCTTAATAGCCCCCTTGCCTCCAACACTGTGCTGTTCAATTAGCTGTCAGTGTCCTTTGGGATGTAACGTTTTACATACCCTAATATTTTTTACTTAGTTCAGATTAATTACCACAACACATCACTTATGACTGTTGACTGGTTGCCAAATACATGCAACTGTGCATGTAGTTAATTGACCCAGTTTGTAATCACTAACATTTGGTACAATATATGATAAAAGGAGTATTTCCAGTACTTTAATCTAATAGGCTGAGCTGTTTGTCAAGACGTGACATTAGAGACAATTATGCACACCTTTAAGCTCTTCACATTTGTATTAATGCGCGATATACATTATTTTAAATCAGTGATTCCCAATGAGCACTAAACCTGCAGCTGTTGTTTATAAATGGTGTTTCTTAATATGGCCACTAGATGGCTGTTTTTGATTGTTATAGAACAAGGAATCCTGATACTCAGCAATATTCCTTTTAAATACTGGACTACATTAAATCGCAGAAGACCAGTTTATTAATAATTGAGTTTTCAATAAACATGATTATAAATCAAACTGTGTTTTAAATTGTGTGTGTAAGCTTTTTTTAAAAGCAATAATGCACTGGAGGTTGTGTATTTCTGTAAATAAAACATGGGTAAGAGGTGTAAAGGTATTCCCCTAGGCGACGTCCCTTCCCCTTCCATAATTTATTCACAACAATGCACAACTTCTTGTATCTTATTGCTTTAGTTTGTAGTGCAGCAAAAAGATCAGCAGTTGCTAAATTAGACTTGTTTACTAATAAAGAGATTTTCTTTTAAAAAAAAACAAACAGGTAAAACAATCAGGGTTTAAAAAAATAAGATGCAAGTCCAGAGTCTATTAAGGAATTACCGCTTCAAATGACGTCAGCGAGCAAGTGTGGGGACAGAGGCGGGAGAGAGGAGGAGATTCACTGCCATTTGATAAGGCTGAAAACGTCTTCTAGACATATGAACAAGATGCCTTGTCAATTTCACCGTAAAACCAGGACCACTATCGATAACAAACCAGCTTTCTCTTTAGCACACGGTCAAAACATGAATGCCTGCCATCTTCAGGGTAAGCGTTACTTATTATTTACTCATTTTACATTTACCCAAACAGAAATAAAGCTTATTATTTTTTATTCAGACTGCACTCCAGCTAAAATCAGCTAAACGTTAAAGAAAAGCCTTTTTAAAATACAGGAACATGGATTCCTACAGCTGAACTGCTCTAAGCAATTGAATCGTATTGACTTTCAACAGATTTCGAATAATAGTTTCACAACCTTCAGAAGAACCGCCATTAAAACAATAACGCACACAAGTCCTAAATCGAAAGTAAACTACACATTCATTTAAAATGGCAAACGGTAAATACACAATTATAAACCTAAAATGTCAATATAAACATATGCGCTCATGCTAAAGGTGCATAATGGAAACACTTATTATTTACCTTAAAACAAAATTATATTCCACCTGTAACCTCGGAATTGTTCTCTAAAGTTTGAATTAAATAAAAGCACGTTCCTACCAGTAAATGCATCCAGTTAAATCCAGTTTCTTTTCAGTATCTTACAAAGAATAATGCAGGAAATGTACCATTAAAATAATAATGTTACAACTTAATGTAACGATAGTAACTAATGCAAATGAAAGCCGGTAGCAGCTGCGTAAAGCCTAACGTTTGAACACCCGCGTTTAAAAAAAACAGGAACTGAACTGCGACAACATCCTCTATAATAATGTCTCATAACACAAATCTATTTACTCTCGTTTAAATTGTGCACATTGATCGAATCTCGGAGGTAGAGCCTACCCACAGACTTTCGCCGCCTTAATATTCAGGGAGAATGGAGGATGGTTTATAGGTCTAAATTCAATTTAAATTATTAAAATTATATAAAACCACGTTTTAAGTTTCGTATGTTTAATTATTATTTATTCTATTTACGCAATTTTAGTAAAAACATCTGTAGGATTTTCCACAAAAGACTCGGCATAATGGTATGAATTGAACCATAATCTATTAAACACAACATTTATACGTATTGTGGGTATTGTATGTGTGCTTATCATTATTATTATCATCATTTGTATTATATGACGTTGTTGCGGAAAGAGAATGTGTGTAGCAGTTGTAACCAAGTAAAGCATGAGAATTTAAAGAATAAGAATCAATATTATATTATGAATATAAATTACAATATGAATTAGGGACTTAAAATGTGTAGAAATAGTAAAGTACGTTCATTTTAAAATCAAAATCGAATTTCATAATCAAACCTCCCAACAGCTTTATACGGTATCTCAATTCGCATTACACGTAACATGATTAATCTTTAAAATAATAAAATTACCACTATTTTACACAAAATACACATTATACATTTTACAAATCTCCATTTTCGACCATTTGTCTGAAAAAAGGAAATAAAAAGAATCACAACGTAACACACACTAATTCATTATTTTAATTATTAGAAATAAAGAACAATATTCACACTTTAAAAATAACCTAAAATCAGTGAATAAAAAGTACAATGGACAAGTTTATGTCCGATATCGACATTAAAGACGTCACAACGCCTGCCACATATCATTACGTTTATATATTACAGTATACTCTGTTAAATTAACCATACATTTTTAAAATGTAAAAGCTAAACGATTTCGTAACTAATTACAGATGTATAATCTGTCTCAGTGAAGCAGTTTACTGACATAAGATTCTGTAAAATATTTTAGGCCTAATCCCGTTTTCTAGTGTATTTTATTTTGTGGATAAAACTTTGGAATGTACGGTTTCCCTTTCACTTCTGATTAAACACCACATTCACATTTAAATGTTTTTTAGTGCATAAATGTGTATTTTAGATTATTAGTTCAGTCTTCTTCTATGTTTTGGTGATTTTAAAAGTCGATCATATTTAAAGACACGATCTCTAAAGAATGCATTAGATTGTAGAACAGCGTCTCGGTAACCGGGCTGTTTGGCACACACAGGGGCGGAGTACTAAACCGGGGCTTTCTCAGTTTAAAACAATACTACAATTTGCCCCACATGCCGCTACCACTTCTAAAAAAGTTACATTCCAGATCCCAGGTATTTTAAAGCGAGAAAATGTAGGTTTCAATTTTACATATCTTTAAAAATGTTTTTATATAAATCCAAACAAACACATAGACGCTATTATGAGGAAAACTATATAATTTTACCTTAATTTATTTTATCAGAATTACACGAATTATTATTATTGTTGTTTTTTTTTTTAATAATAAAAGCTATGGAATTAATTTTGCACCTCCCCCGTTTCATGTCGTTTTAGGCGAAGAGACATGCGATAAACAATAAGAGTAAAAGAACCATTTTTACGTCTCCAATTTAGATTCGTAATATTTTAAAGGTAGAAATACTAAGAAAATGGTATGTATTATTTCTGATAGCTGCGTGTGTACATTACACAACATAAAATAATCTGCATTTTTAATAATTAATTACAGTAATCCATAAAGTGCAAACTAAATAGGTGTTAAAAATCAACAGATACATGGGCCATAGCAGACCATTTTATTCTAAATAGCACTAAATCATGGCCACGAAGAATTAAATAGACCTAATTTACTGCAGTTTTGAGCTCGGGGACGGTTTGATGCTGTCAAAAACTCAATTGCCTAAAAATGCACCTGAACATGTAACCAAATCAGTGAGGGCAGAAGTGATGAAGTACCACAATTTACCACTGCAGCAGAAAAACCACAGGAAAGGGGGTTTCAAACAGCAGGACATAAACTGATCCCTATTAACCAGCTTTGAACTAAAATGTATACCAGTCACATTTTATACTGTCCATGTTGTTAGTTCATCTTACTGTAAAGATGGACATTGTAGTTCTACAATTCCAAACTGTAGTCCATCTGTTTGTGGACTATAAGTACGTTCCTTGTTCTCTAATGGTCAGGACCCAAATAGTAGCACCACAGAGCAGGTATTATTTGATCGGTGCATTATTCCTATCCCATCAGTGTCACTGAGGTGTTTCAATGAGCAGCACTGCTGCACTAACACCCCATCACCACATCAGTGGCATTACAGAACTGACAATAAACAATACACCACCCAAATTATACCTGGTCTGTGATGCTCCTGACCAATAGAGAACGAAGAACTAACAGGGGACTAACAAAAACAAAGAAAACAGATGGACTACAGTCCATAATTGCAAAATTACAATGTCCATTTTTTATGGTAAGTGGAAGATATAGACAATACTTCAAGAAGGGAGTGTGTCCTTTTCGTATTCTGTATACGTTTATATAAAGCCACTGATCCATGTGAGCCAACAATCCTGACAATAGCAGTATTTTAAGTCATTAAAAGGAACAGTTCTGAGGCAATTTAAATTAATTCCCAAAAATAACTTAGTCAGAAAGCTTTCTTTTTTGCCAGACAGACAGACATATAGATAGATAGACAAAACAAGAGAGAGATTAGCAGACAGAAATGCATTTTTTTTTCTAAAGAGGCCTAACCAGATTTGTACATCAATAAAATGCATGTTCTGTTGTATTTTAGTATTTGCGGTAAACCATTTACCTGCAGAAGCTTAAAAAAGTTTTTGCCAAACAAAAACCCTTTTCTACTTAATATTTTACAATTTTATCATTGAACAACATTAAAGCCTATCACATTGTTCCGTACGACTTCTTATAAGACAATACATTTTCTTGATTCCATACGTCAAAGTAACGACAAAACACACAAACTGTAAATAATGCAATAAATTACTGTGCAAACAATACTAACCAAATAAACGTAGTAAACTTACAGTAAAGTTGTCTAAACCTGCAGTTTACACGGGTTTTCTGTAAATAAAACGTTCAGGTCTGATCAAATTAAAAGTAACGGTGAATTAAACAATGGAAAGTGTGAGTTTAAACCGCGGAGCGCCGCACGTTTTTTTTCTGTCAGGTGTTTACAATCACACAATCACGCACGCGGCCGCAGCACGTCCTTACATCATTAGGTTAAGAGTCTCATATGACGTCACATCACAATTATCAATTATTGTTTGCAATTCTATACAAAATATACAAAATAAATATATGCTAACAAAAACGTGTAAGGTTAATTGTGTAAAAATCTGCAGCTCAGTTGTTCGTTAAAGGAAATTAATCGGAATTTTGAGGGGTTTATTTATTTTTGTGTATTTTCTTCTGAACAATAAAAGAACGACAGCGTTCTGTTCATTTATACACTCGGTGAAATAGGATCTGAATTAAATCAGGCCTGTTTTAAAGTTTAGGCCTATATGCCGGCTGTATTTTCGTTTGTTTAGATTTCCATATTTACACAACAAAAGGGCGTGAACACAAAAAGTATAGATTATTTCAAAATTTAATTAGATACTTGCCTTTCAGAGCCGAATTACGGGAAGATATGACCGCTGGATTTAAGATATCACAGGCTCTTTTGCAAAAATTTTTATTATGAATTATTTTTATTATTTTATTTATTTTCATTTTAGAGTTTCACTGTAAAATAGCGACAGCTACATTTTATTTACTTTTATATCTTCTGCACATCTGTGGGGCAGCCATAAGCCCTGCCCATCCAGGGGAGAACGTTTCGGATGCTGATACACCCAGTACAGGGTACTCTGTTCTGTTACAGGCTACGCTGGGCACTCACTCACATACACACAATATATGGGGAATTTTAGAGAAGCAAATTCACCTTGAATCCACGTTTTTGAACTGTGGAAGAAAGCTAGAGAACCTAGGGGTGGGGAGGGGACCTATGTAGACATGAGTTGAACATAGAAACTCCACTCAGATCAGGATTCAAACCTGGATCCCCAGCCCTTAGAGGCGGACCCTGTTTTTATTTCATTTGCATTTCATTTGCATTTGTTATTATTATTATTATTTTAGGATTAAAATAAAGTGTTCATAGAATGCACTCCATACATTCATTCATTATCTTCCGCTTATTCCTCTCCTTGGGTCGCGGTGGGGTTCTCCATGCCCATCCAGGGGAGAACGTCTCAGGCGCTGGACAGATACACCAAGGACAGGGCGCCAATCCATCGCTGGGCACATTCACTCACTCAGCCACTGTAAGGGCTGAGGACTATTTAGTTTCGTTTTAGGGTTTTCCCGGTCTTGTCCTGTCTGCGCCTCTCATTTGTTAATTGGTCCTTGTTTAAGTTAATTGTCTTGTCATTATAGTCAGCTGTGTTTAATCCTTCACGTGTCTCACTTGCCCTGTATTTAAATGCCTTTCCCCTGTGTGTTTTTGTCTTAGCGTCATATGAGTTACTCCATGTCTGTGTGTGCTTTGTTCCACGTTGTCTCTGCAAATTAAAACCTCTATTTTGGCACTTTGGACTTTATGGGCTTTTTTGCACAGCAGTCATGGTTTTGGTACCGTGACAGCCACACAAACACTACACAGGGCATTTTAGAGCATTCAATTTACCTTGAATCCATGTTTTTGGAATGTGGGTGGAAACCGGACAATCCGGAGGAAACCCACAGACACGATGAGAACATGGAAACTCAACCCAGATTGGGATACCATACACATTCCCGTAAAAAATTTCAGATCAAAAGAAAGGAGTTAACCCACAATTTTAATATTATCCTGGCATGACTATATCATGGGACTCGATTGTTGATTTATTATTTCACAATTTTTACAGCATTAGACTGACCTCTTGGTGATCCTGGTTACTATATTTAATAGTAGAGTGGTTGCAGCTCAGGGTTCAGTAATGTTCTCTTAGTGGAGCCGTTGATCACACAGTCTGTGACAGTCTGTTAAATAAGAGAAAAACATTAGAAATAAATTTTATCAACTGTGTCCAAAAGAGAGAGAGAGAATATAGTATAACAGTAATTTGAAAGTCATGTAATTACTAAATGGTTCTACGATTGTCTAATCACAATGGTCTAACAAATATCTAATTTAAATTTAAGTTTCCCATACTGGTCATTGATAAGTTACTGATGAGACATGCAAAAATAAATGAATCAGCTTGTACTTATATAAGCGGCTCAAATGCAGTTGGCTTCCCAAAAAAAAACCCTTTGTAACTGAATTCAGTTCATTCATGTTTGACATTAAGATATATAGAATGTATACCACACCTGTGATTGTATGTCACATGTAACAAACATATCCAGTTCAGTTTCCCTTCTTTGTATTTTTTTTCACTTAAGAGAAAGTAAATTATTCAGTGCTGACAGCCTGTTTTTTTTAAACCAAATAAAAGCATTTAATAATTAATAGTAATTAATATATCCATCCATTATCTTCCGCTTATTCCTTTACTAGGGTCTTAAAAAATTCAAATGACCTCAAGTCACAAACATGTTTTATGTGGAATACCTGGAATATGGAAGTGTAAAAACGTTTAATTTCAGAGATTTTGAAGAAAAGCAACCATCTGGGTAATTTTTGACCCCACATATGCATCTAAGGGTTAAAATAAATGCTAAGTACAAAACTAAAAAGCAAACAATCAATAAAAACTGAGGTACATTTTTCTGTTTAAATCCATCTATCCATCATCTTCCGCTTATTCCTTTATGAGGGTCGCGGGGTGGGCCTATCCAAAGGAGAACATCTCGTGCGCTGTTCAGATACACCCAGAACAGGGCGCCAATCTATCGCTGGGCACACACTCACTCACAAACTATACACAAACTATACAGGGCAGTTTTAGAGGATTCAATTAACCTGGCATCCATGTTTTTGGACTGTGGGAGGAAACTGGAGAACCCAGAGAAAACCCACGTGGACACGGGGAGAACATGAAAAGTATACCCAAATCGGGATTCGGAACAGGAATCCCAGCGCTAAGAGGCGAATGTGCTGACCAGTAAGCCACCTGTATTAATCATATATTTTTTAATTTAGGTCAAAAAGTTATTATATTCTGTAAGACTAAACATCTATAAATAACTCTTTTTAGCTTCTGTCTTCTTATAAAGCTCATTGTTTGGGATCAGCATCTTGTATCCGGAATAGTTCGGGGAAGTTCCACAGCCCATCCCCCATATAATAAGATGAACAGTGAGGGACAATAAAAAGTTTTTATTTTCAACAAACATAATCGTATAAAGTATACTTAATGGTCCCACCCTCACCCAAACATTATACCCAAATATGATTATTTAACTTATCACTATTGACTTAAAATATTACCCAAAAGATTTTACATGACAACTTGAGGGTGTGTCTTCTCCAGGGGGATTTTTTAACAGTTATGCACATGACCTTTTTACTGAGGTATGCCACAGCTGAACGGCAAAATCACAATACATTTTTTGCAAAGCCATTGTTTGTCTACACTAAACACCTACAACATTGTCATTAAAAGCTTCGTATAACTGCAGTGACATGCTTTCAAATAAGAGGACATTTAACTCGGAGTGTGTTATATGATACATAGCGTTATATTTGAACATACACACAGCCATGTCAATGTGTCACTTAGAATTTTGAAGTATGTAATACAATGTCACCGATCCAAACACAACATTCAGCCACAACATGGCAAACCAAAGGCAATTTATGGCTAACTAGTGTAATCGAATACAGAGACTGCATAGTTTTACCACAAGATGTTACACTGTTGTGTGTTATATGCCAAGCTTATTTTAACTCACCGTGCTGAGGCTCATGTCGTAGTAAAGAAAAAGTAAGCTGAGAAATCTAAATGTACTAATTAAATAGGTTCATCCAAACCTGATGGCATGAGCATTATCCAAATCAGCAATGTCAAGAATAATCCGGGGTAATTAATAATTATGAGCACAGTGTAACATATTTATAACATATTGTAACATGAATTGCCCCTATATAGTGTTTTTGTGTTTGTCTGTGTGTGTACACAGCAATGGATGGGCACCCTGTCCTGGGAGTTTCCAAAATCAATGTCCAACTTAAAACTTTTTATCATAAAAGCTGCTTTTTATCATAAAAACATTCTCCCCTGAATGGGCATGGGGAACCCACTGCAAACCTAGAAGAGCATCAAATAAAAGATAATGATATAAATGCTCCTGTTTGTGTGTGTGTCAATACTTTAGTGCAAATAGAGTATTGACATGGCCACATTAGCTTTAAATATCTTACTACTAGAATGATGAACAGTATTACAGTATTAAAGATCTTGTGCAACCCTGTAGTTGGCGTAATTGGCTTTGCATATCTATTTATAGAATCTCTCCTATGACATTTCAGTGGAGTGACTTTTTCTGCATTATGAGTGGTGAAGCTCAATCAGGAGATGAATCAGGTGGTGCTGTCGTAGCCACAAAAGAAAAAAAATCCTTTTCAAGTAGGAAGTTGACTGTAAATTATGGCTTTTGGCTTCCTTGTAGGACAGAATAACAATGACGTTAATAAGTTCATTACTGGTTTACCTCATTTGACATTTGACATGTTAGGTACACTGCTCAAAGAAATAAAGGGAACACAAAAATAACACATCCTAGATCTTAATGAGTAAAATATTTCAGTTGAAAATCTTTATGTAGTAGATAG
>JAOUQT010328626.1:0-13589 GCA_025769995.1 Xyliphius kryptos
GTGTGTGGTCACCACCTGCAGAAGCACTCCTTTATAGGGGGGTCTTGCTAAGTGCCTCTAATTTCTACCTGTTGTCTATTCCATTCGCACAACAGCAAGTAAAACTGATTCACAATCAGTGTTGCACACTAACTGGACAGGTTGATTTTACAGAAGTGTGGTTTAATTGGAGTTACATTGTGTTGTTTAAGTTCCCTTTATTTTTTGAGCAGTGTACAACGGCTGAAGTGCCCTTGAGCAAGATACCTAACCTCAATTGCTCCCTGGGTGCTTTGTATAGGGCTGCCCACCACTCTGGGCACGTGTGCTCACTTCAATCTGTATGTGTGTAAGAGAGTGTGTATTAAAATGATTTGAGAAAGTGATCTATTTTGCCCACTGTACTTATACACAAAGGAATAAGTCCTCCACATTTAACCCAGAACACACCCCAGGGAGCAATTGGTGCCCTGCCCAAGTGTACTTCAGCCATACTTGGTGAACCGGGAATGGAACCAGGAACCTTTAACTTGCAAGACTGGTTGCTTAACCACAAGCCCTTGATTGTATGTGTTGTTTATGCTGATTTGTGGTATATGTTGGTTATTCTTTGTATTTGTTGTGTGTTCTAAGAGACTTCCTGACGGCGGAGGATAAAGAGGGGGTGTTCAATGCCGATCATTTTCCCCTTTGGTACAAGAGGGCTGCAGAGCAGGTTCCAGGAACCTTTGTCTACTCGCTTCCATTTAATTCAGGTGAGAGAGCGAGAGAGTATTGTTTTAAGTGTAATCAACAAAGTGAGTGAAATCTTCTGTACAGTACTAAATGCAATGTGCTGGTATTAGTACTGTACTCTGTGTGTGTGTGTGTGTGTGTGTGTGTGTGTGTGGCATGGTGGCTTAGTGGTTGACACATTCGTCCTTTAGCGCTGGTTCGAATCCCAATCTGTTTTCATGTTCTCCACATGGGTTCTCCAGTTTCCTCCCACAGTCCAAAAACATGGATTCAAGGTAAATTGGCTGCTCTAAATTGCCCCTATAGTCTGTATGTGTGAGTGAGTGTGTACCCAGCTATAGATTTGGCACCCTGTCCTGAGTGTATCTGCCAAGCACCCAAGACGTTCTCGCCTGGATGGGCATGGGAACCCTCGTAGATGATTAGGCGTAAGATAATCAAAATCTGAATGAATAATTATTGTGCAAAGTTAATCTCGTTCTTTCTGTGTGGAGTTTGCATGTTCTCCTGATCTGTGTGGGTTTCGTTTGGGTGCGCTAGACCAAAAACATGCTTGCAGGTGTATTATAGAGTTCGATAAGTTGATCAGGAAATGCTGATTATCTTCCACCTAATCCTCTACTGTGGGTCATGTGTCGGGGTTCCCCATGCCCATCAAGGGGAGAACATTTTATGCACACAGGAGAAGGGCGCCAATCCTTCACTGGGCACACATACATTGTTTAGGGGTCATTTAGAGCCACTAATTCACCTTGAATCCATGTTTTTGGAGTGGGGGAGGAAACCAGGGAACCCGAAGAAAACCCATGTGGACACGGGGAGGACATGGAAACTCCGAAATTGGGATTTGAACCTGGATCTCCAGCGCGAAGAGGCGACCGTGCCGCCAGTCACAGGGGTGAATTCCAGTGCAGAATAAATCTAGTTCTTTCTGTATGGAGTTTGCATGTTCTCCTACAGTTGGTTAATGACTGATGCTTTTTATATTGAGGATTTCTTTCTGATGAATGCCAGGACCTCCGATTCCTCCTGTGTGGGGTATTAAGGTGTGCACAGGGATGAGGGTGACTCAATAAAATAAACAGACCTGGACTGCAGGGTTCAGTGTTGGAGGAATACAGGAAGTGCTACGTAGCTCCTCCACAAAGCACTGCGTGGAAGTCTGAGGCTGAAACGCCGCTTCGCTCGTGACTTTGAGTGGTGAGGGCACAGTGGTAGGAGTGCTGGCGCACGGAAATTGGACACGACTGGAACGAGCGATGAAATGAATTGAATTCGGACTGCAGTTTGACTCTCGCCCCTGGTGTTGGAGTCTGGATGATATGGCACCGTTGTTTTGGCCAGGTATCTGGAACAGCTTGCACTGTGGGTGGGAGACATGGTGTTTTAAGCGATAGCACAAAAACTTGACTAACTTGGATGATGCTGGAAGCAGAGAAATCTGGCGGGTTGCTCGCTCCTCCATTTAGCTGCTCCATGGCTTCAGATTAAAAAAAGAAAGCGAGAGTTTTTTTTTTTTGACAGATTTATGTTGAGGCCTGTTTCTTTATCACACTGGTAACCGTGGCGATGATTAAAAGAGCATGTGAGAGGGTTCAGATGGTCCACAGGTGGGTGGTGCCGAGTTACATTATTTAAATCAGTTTTGTTGGATTATAAAGTTATAAAGTTTATTTGATAATAATAACAGATCTGAAACCAAAACAATTAATGTTTAAATTCTCCATCCATCCATTTTTCAGAATCCGACTTTATTGATCCCCGTAAGGAAAATTGCAAACGTTACAGTTGCTCAAGTTGTACAATGTGCCAAAATGTAAGAATAAGGAGAACAGAATAAAGTGGCGACTATGGTGCGTAATAACGCAGCACTGGAATTAAGAATATTTTATTGCATGTTAAATAAAAACTATATACTATTTAAATCATAATAAACAAGAAAAGGAAGGCACAGTGACTTGACCTGGAGATCCAGGTTCAAATCCCAATCTGGGAGTTTCCATGTCCTCCCCGTGTCTGTAGGGGGTTTTCTCCGAGTTCGCCGGTTTCCTCCCACATTCCAAAAACATGGATTCCAGGTAAAATTAACAGCTTTAAATGAAACCCCATATAGTCTGTGTGTGTGCCCATTGATTGGTTGACGCCCTGTGTTTTTGGAGTGTGGGAGAAAACCAGAGAACCCGGAGAAAACCCATGTGGACACGGGGAGGACATGGAAACTTCCAGATTGGGATTTGAACCTGGATCTCCAGTGGGAAGAGGCGACCCTGCACCATTGTGCCACCGTGCCGCCCCCTGCATGAATGTCACTGAGACGAATTCCAGTGCAGAATAAATCTAGTTCTTTCTGTGTGGAGTTTGCATGTTCTCCTAATCTGTGTGGGTTTCCTTTGGTGTGCTAGACCAAAAACATGCTTGCAGGTGTTTTTTAGAGTTCGATAAGCTGATCAGGAAAAGTTGACTATCTTCGGCTTAATCCTCTAATATGAGTCATGTGTGGGGGCTCCCCATGCCTATCCAGGGGAGCACGTTTTAAGCACCCAGGACAGGGCACCAATCCTTCACTGGGCACACACACATTGTATAGTGGTAATTTAGAGCAACTATTTCACCTTAAATCCATGTTTTTGGAGTGGGGGAGGAAACCAGAGACCCGAAGAAAACCCCTGTGGACACGGGGAGGACATGGAAACTCCCAGATTGTGTGTGTGTGCCCATTTATTGATTGGCGCCCCGTCCTGGGTGTATCCCAAAACGTTCTCCCCTGAGGCTTAGGTTCTTATTCGTATCAAAAATGATGTTTAAATGTTGGTATGAAAACAAAAGTAAGAACAGACTGTGCATGGCGTCAGATTAGCAGATGTTCTACCTCATGGTTCGAAACACAGAATCCAGTTTCTGCATCGTTAAAGAAAATGACGAGACTGAACAATATCTTTGAAATCTGGAGAAGCTGGTGATGATCTGCTTCCTTCACGTCTGGTGCAGATGTTCTGTTGTTCGAGTATGTAATCGTATTGAACCCCAGCTCGGAATCCCTCTACAGGCCATGCTGTTATTGAACCTTTTCTATTGACCTCATCCCACCGGTCTCCTCGGCTTATGTTTTATTAGCTGATATTTGTTTGCAGTGGTTCGTAACATATTGCAAACAAATGCTCCGTAATAAGAAGCAGAAGAAAGAGAATGTGAGAATTTGCTGTTGTCAAAGCAGGTTTCTTACAGAAACGACTCCGGGTTCGGGTTTGCTCCGGGTTTGTTGGCAGCTTTAGGATTAATCATAATCAAACGTCGTTCAAACGGTCGTTCTTCAAAATCATTAAAAGAGCATTTGCAAAGCCCAAACCAAGGGAGTGCCAATCAGCCCATCCCAAGCATTCATAGCGGTCAGGGTGTTGGGCTATCAAACTGAAGTTGTGGCTTTTAATCAAGGACAGATTAAGGATAGTCTGGGCCCCTGGGCAAAGAGTTGCTCTTCTCTAGGGTCCCCTGGTAGGGGCTCTCATAACCAGGGCCCTCTAAAAATATGCCCCCCTCTTTCCTAGGACCCCTAATAGCCAGAGGTCGAAGTCAGAGCAGTGCCACAACGCCTCATCCATTTTCCTAAGGGGTCCAAAAGCATGGCTAGGGGCCCCAAGAGGCCCTGGGGTCAAATCCCTAATAGTCAGAGGATCCTTAAAACGGAGGGCCCTGGGAAATAAAAATATATTGTACCATAAATGTTGATAGGCATCGCAAAAAGTTTTCGGCCAGGTCCCCTTCAAGGCCCCCTGACCTGAAGGGCCCCTGGGCGCTGGCCCCACTGGCCCGGTCAGTAATCCAGCCATGCTCTTCTCATAATTCCATCCAAAACCTCAATTTACCATGACCTGACCTTCCAAATTAATGGCTCCACAATCTCTCCAGCCGACTTGGTCCGTAACCTCACAACTGACACTCACCTTAAACTCTTCTCTGATCAGGTCACTAAATCTGCGAAGTCATTTTTTACATCAGAAAGATCAGACATTTCCTAACTGAACAGGCTACTCCGCTGCTGGTCCAAACTCTCATCCTGTCCCGGTTTGACTATTGTAATGCTTTGCTTGTCTGTCTCCCAGCTACCACAATCAGGCCCTTACAGCTGATTTAAAACTTGGCAGCCCGAGTGTTTAAACAGCCCAAGCAAACTTATGTCCCTCCATTACTCCTCTCTTTCCGCTGGCTCTCTGCTCACATTCAGTAAAAGGCACTGTACACATTTTTAAATTTATAGACACTAGTTGCACTATAGGTCACCTGCATTGTTCACTTGAATACATTACTTGAATGTATTGTCCTGTATATTGTCTTGTATTTATCGTAATTTGATTTTGCACAAGCTGTTGCACTTTATGCGGAGTTTTTGAGTTGAGAGGCTTTTCTCTCATTTGGATAAAAGTGTCTGCTAAATGACCAAATGTAAATGTATGTAATGTACGAAAGAGGTGTTGTTGGGCCCGACATGAAGCAGTGTGATTTATTCACAATAATGCACGACCTCAAGTGCCTTATTGCTTTTATAACAGTTACAAATAAACCATAATGAAAAAACAAGATTTAATTCATGAACGCACATCCTAAAAAAAATATCGTAATAAACTGGTCTTTCACAATGTAATCTTGTCTGTTTTTTTAAAATAAACGTTGATTGTTGAGTAATAACGGTTTCTCGAACAATCAAAAAATACATTCTAGTGGTCAAGTTAAAGAAAACAATTTGTAATCGACGAGCCACAACAGGTTTAATATATAAATATATATATATCTGTATTTCCATTTACGGTACAGGATTTAAATTAATGTAATGTACTGTACACTATATTGCCAAAATTATTTGCATACCCATCTAAATGATATAGAATTAGGTGTTCCAATAACTTCCATGGTCACAGGTGTATAAAATCATGCACCTAGGCATATACCTGTTTTTACAAACATTTGAGAACGAATGGCTTGCTCTCAAGTTAGTGAATTCCAGCGTGGAACTGTAATAGGATGCCACGTGTGCAACAAATCCAGTAGTGAAATTTCCTTGCTCCTAAATACTCCACAGTCAATTGTCAGCTGTATTATAAGAAAATCGAGGTTTTTAAGAACAACAGCAACTCAGAACAAAGTGGTAGGCCACATCAACTGATGGTGTGGGATCAGCGGATGCTGACGCGTATAGTGTGAAGAGGTCGCCAAGTTTCTGCGGTCAGTCACTACCGAACTCCAAACTTCATGTGGCCTTCAGATTAGCTCAAGAACGGTGCGCACAGAGAGCTTCATGCTGTGAAGAACTTTGTGCGAACAGTTTCGCGCTGGCCTCTTCCTCTTTCAACATGACTATGCACCAGTGCACACAGCAAAGTCCAGAAAGACATGGATTACAGAGTCTGGTGTGGATGAACTTCACTGTCCTGCACAGAGTCCTGACCTTAACATGACAGAACATCTTTGGGATGAATTAGAGCGGAGACTGAGAGCCAGGCCTTCTCGTCCAACATTAATGTGTGACCTCAGAAATGCGCTTCTAGAAGAATAGTCAGAATTCCCCCTAAAAAAATACTCCTAAACTTTGTGAGCAGCCTCTACAAGAAAATTTAAGCTGTTCTAGCTGCAAAGGGTGGATATTAAACCCTTTGGATTACGAATGGGATGTCACTTCAGCTCATATGTGAGTCAAGTCAAGTGAGGAAATACTTTTTGGAAATATAGTGTATAATCACGCATTGATACGATATGTAAAGTGATCAGAGGTGAACAAACGGCTCAGCCAATAGACTGGAACTACTAGTTTTAGAAACTGAAATAACAAATGTAGCTTTAAGTGGCTTAATTGATAGCACATTTGCCTCTCAGCGCTGGGGATCCCAGATTTAAATCCCGATATATTCTCCCCGTGTCAGCATGGGTTTTCTCCCACAATCCAAAAACAAGGATCAAAGGTGAATCGGCTGCTCTAATGGTCCCCATAGTCAACATGTCCCAAGCCCAGTAGAGAGTGAGAGTTGTGACAGGACGAGCATTCGGTGATAAACAATTGGCCAAGTTTAATGTGCAAGTTCATTACTGTGGCAACCCATGAATATGGTAAAGGGTAAAACACCAAAATAAATGTGGCTTTTGATGTCTGAGTAAGAAGTTCCCAAAGCCTTTTGTGCCTCTCTATGGCTTTTTGAAGTGAAAATTTGGATTACCGTAAGTAACTGCCAAAATAAGCCACGATGTTGGCGTGCTTGCAGTCCTTCATCATGGTGATCTCTTGCTGCACCACTGCGAAGTCCTCACCTACACAGAGACATATATGCAGGCATAAAAATACGTCATTGCAAACCTGTTGTAAAAATATTAATCTCATGCTGTGGTGTAATGTTAACAAGTGAACAATTGCAACGGAGCAATTACTAGACATCCAGGAGTTGACATGCTGCTGCCTGAATCGGGTGAAACATTGACACTAAACTAGTGTGAATGCTTTTTTCAAGGGAAATAAGATGGCCTACTTTTCCAACACACAAACCAAAACCTTGTTAGCATTCTGCAGGTGTCCAAAACTAATGCGTTTGGTCTATTGCTGTCTTTTTTTTGTCCTTTTATCATTCTCTCTCTCTCTTCCTTGCTCTGTAGGAAACAGGCTAATTGGACCAAACCATAGCAGTATCATAAGCCATGCTGGAACCTTTTTAAAGTCTCCCTCTCTCTCTAACACACTCACACATTCTCGCTCTCTGACACAAAGAGAGAGGAAATTTAATATGTCGTGAATAAGAAAACACATGATCACAGCTGGGTAAAATCTAATTGAACAGGTCTAGATGCTACCGGCTTCTGCATCCATCTTATTCTCATACATTAAAAACAGCTCATTTACATCAAAAGCAAAACCAGTTCTGTCTCTTGATTTATCTCCAGTAAATAGAAAAAAAAAATGCTGGACATACACAATAAAGTAAACCAGTTTTAAAATGAATTTAAAAATGGGATAGAAAACAAATGAAAGTAATAAACACATGCTCGGTCTAACAAACAAATTGTAACAGACAATTGGGCATCAGGTAAATATTGCATGGTCTTATCCGTATTAGGGAACACAGAAGAAAGGTTTTAAGAGCTGTTGTGTTCTCTCTGTCTTTCCCCTCTATCACGATATCTGTCTTTCTCTCCCTGTCTCCCTCTCTTGCTCTTTCAGTTGCTGATGAGTCAGTAAGCGTGTTTGAAAGAGCGATCCCCAGGAAGCAGCTGCCGGGTCGATGAACCTCACTCAGCAAAAGTGCTGACCTGTCTGACTGCACAGGATGTATAAGAGGAAGCTAGTTACAGACAGGTAAACAGACAAAGAATGTAAAATTCTAACAGTCAGACTGAGAAATAGACAGAAATCAGACAGAAAGAGCGTGAGAAAGACAAAGAAAATATACGTCATATATACATGTTATGAGAACAGAAAGATGCGGTAAGAATAGTACAATGATACAATAAAAATGTTAATAATTATAAAATATAATATTAAAACCAATAAACCCAGCAAACATTTTACCCTCTCTAAACATTCCGTGCATCAGTTTGTGTTAAACCTTTAATCACTTTATTTCTCAGGTAGAGAAATACATTTCCTATTAAATTTACTCTTAATACACATACACTATATTGCCAAAGGTATTTGCTCACCCATCCAAATTATCAGAATCAGGGGTTCCAATCACTGCATGCAGATTGTTTTTTTACAAACGTTGTGAAAGAATGGGTCGCTCTCAAGAGCTCAGTGAATTCCAGCATGGAACTGTAATAGAATGCCACCAGTGCAACAAATCCAGTTGTGAAATTTCCTCGCTCCTAAATATTTCAGTTACCTATCTGTATAATAAGAAAATGGAAGTGTTTGGTAATGACAGCAACCCCGCCAACATGTGGTAGGCCACATAAACTGACGGAGCGGGTTCAGTGGATGCCGACGCGCATAATGCAAAGAGGTAGCCAAATTTCTGAAAAGTCAATCACTATAGAACTCCAAACTTCACGTGGCTTTTTAGATTAGCTCAAGAACATTGCGCAGAGAGCTTCATGGAATAGATTTTCATGGTCCAACAGCTGAATCCAAGCTATAGATTACCAACTGCAATGCAAAGTGTCGGATGCAGTGGTGTAAAGCTCGCCGCCACTGGACTCGAGAGCAGTGGAGACACATTTTGTGGAGTGACCAATCGCGCTTCTCCATCTGGCAATTTGATGGATGAGTCTGGGTTTGGCAGTTGCCAGTAGAACGGTACTTGTCTGACTGCATCGGGCCAGGTGTAAAGTTTGGTGGAGGGGGGGGATTGTGGTGTGGGGTTGTCTATCCGGAGCTGGGCTTGGCCCATTCAGCAAACCAAGACATTTTGGACAATTCCATGCTCCTAACATAGTGGAAACAGTTTGTTGCTGGTCCCTTTCTCTTTGAACTTGACTTTGCACCAGTGCACAAAGCAAGGTCCATAAAGACAGGGTCTGGTGTGAATAAACTTGATTGACATGCAAAGAGTCCTGACATTAACCTGATAAAATATCTTTGGGTGAACGGAGAGCCAAGCCTTCTTGTCAAACATCCACGTGTGCCCACACAAATGCACTTCTGGAAGAATGGTAAAAAAATTCCATAAACAAACTCTTAAACCTTGTGGACAGCCTTCCCTGAAGAGTTAAAGCTGTTCTAGCTGCAAAGGGTGAACCGACGTCATATTGATCCCTATGGATTAGGAATGGGATATCACTTAAACTCAGATGTGAATCAAGGCAGGTGAGCAAATATTTTTGGCAATATAATGTATATGTGTGTAATCTTCAGCAATACAAATTCATTAATTATTATGTCAATAAAACAACTTGTACACTGAACTAAACTAAAGAGAAAAAGAGAGAGTGATAAATTACTGACAAAGAGACAAAAAACAGTGTCAGAGTTACAAGGTAAGAGAGAATGAATGAGTGAGACAGAGGTACACAAACAGATGCATCTGACCCCGAACCAAATGGTAAAGGATGTGGGTTTATATAACAGAACTGCTGCTATCTGAACCTCTCAGCACTATTACATTCTGCTGTGGTGCTTATGATGCTAATAGAAAAGTAAAGCATAACTAAACAACCAAAGTCAAAACCCAGTTACAATGTTTTTTTCTTTTTGAATACTCAATCTACACTGGCAAAAAATATAAAGACCTAACCATTAGCATTTTTAAACTGATCAGCAGCGTTGAGATCAGACCTCTCCTCAGCATTCAATTGTTCACCTTTCTAACTTCCCTACAATGCAGTCACTACTAAATGAGAAAAGTAAAGTTAAAGTGATTTGGGTGTACGATGATGGTGGTGCAGTTCCGGCAGAGAAAGAAAGGTGCGTCCAAGGGAGTATTCATTGAAAATAATTAAGGCACCTGATGCAGCTCTACCTGATGAACGTGTGCAGCCTTTATAAGCAGTTACATCACATGTCGCAGGGAGAGAGAGATTTGACCGACAGGAGCAGGACATTCGGCGAGCTTTACCATGCCTGCAGATGTAGTTGAAATACTGTGTAATAAAGTCTGTTTCTGTTGTGGAGCACATCCTGTCTTCAGTCCTCGTTGGTACTGAAGACAGTAGGAAGTAGAGGAAGAACAGAAGAGTCTTTGTTGACTGGGATAGCACTGAAGAGGCCCAACGCTGGCGAGATAAGATCAGGAGCTTATGGGCAGACTGATTCGGAGCCATGTAAACGGAGGCAGGAAAACACACCGAGAGAAATACCGCAGAATAAATGCTACCACAGGCCTCCTGTAACTGTTGCAGGTATGTGGTAGCATTTCTTCTGCAGTATTGCCCTCGGGGTGTCTAGAGTTGAACAAGAGAATAGCGTTGACAATTTAACACAATGGGCAACCCTTTGAGCACATCCTTTACTGGGTCACTTTTATCGCTCTATGTCACAAACGTGTCAATAACTAGATAATGAATAAAGCCATGTGAAAAAATGAGCACACCATTGTTTTTCTTGTACAATTCTCCATATGTTTGATATGTTACATGCCCCCCCTTCGTATTGAAAAAAGTAAAGTTGAATCCATCAGCTTTGCATGGCTCAAATGTTTTCCTTCTCCCATGTACTAATATGCCACAAACTGTACGGCACACTAGGCACTCCTTACCTATTTGTCTTTTGTTTTTCAGTTAATTAACAATTTTTTTTGTCCTTTGTTCTCATTTAGTTGATTAAATGTTTCCTATTGGTTCCTTTGTTTGTCATGTGACACGGACTTGTTTAAAATACTCTCGATTTCCATTTTTCCCTGTTCTTGATCGTTTTATGGTGTGCCGTTTTTTTAAGTTTGTTTAGTGTTTTTTGCTGTTCTCTAACATTATTTGCTGCGACCTGGATCCTCTCTGCGCTGTGCGCTTTCTCTTGAGTCCCGGTGTGCACCCGTAACACAAACAGTAAGGTGATATCAGAAACCACTTCCATTTTATCAGGTGAATAGGCCCACCCCGTACAAGCATATTATTAACTAATAAATTGCTACAAATTTATGATCCCAAAATTAAACAGGACTTACTGAAACCTTCATATTTTTGCCTCTGAAATTACTAATTATTTTATTATGAAGAAATCCCCATTTAAAACCTTTATTTTATTTGAGAATTCGTAAAATATTTTTATTAGAAATAAAACAAAAAAATAATGAATGAAGTGTAAATTGCAGCAGTAGTTTAATGATGGACTTAACTCTGGGCTTATCCAAAGATCATCAATGCAATTACCTGCTCATTAAAACAAGCTGATGGCACACAATGTAATACCTCACACTGACATCTAGGGAAATGGTTTAGATGATTCTAAATAGATTCGTCTGGAAACAGAAATGCAAGAATCACTGGTGTCTTTTAAATCATCACGTGTGTAATTTTTTATTTTTCTCCAGGTTGCTGAAGATCAATGATGGCATTGTAAAGCATGACCGAGATACCGGAGACCTGTAGTTCGGGTTATTCCGAAAGAAAAAATATGATTTAGATATGATGCAGAATGTCACTAAAATGAACATTTTATATTTTACAGTTCATATATGAAATGGTTGAGATAAAATAGAGAGATTTAACAAAGAAAGATTTTTTTATGGCTTTAACATGACAAATTTCCCATTTACCCAAACTCCCAAAACAACAAGTAGCTGAAGTATACAGTATCTCGTAAATTTCTGAAGACTTTGGAAGTACTAAAATAGCTGTAATTAATAATTATCATCTGTAAAAATAAAACTGTAAATGTCCGTTTGTTCGAAACCTTAAATTTCCCAAAGGTTCTTCACTGATAATTTTGACTTTTGAATTTCTATTAATTTTTTGCCATGGCAATGCTATCTGAAAAACTTTAAAGAAGTTTAATTCTTTAAAGAATTGAAAAAAGTTATCTTGCCAAACCAATAAGTGACTTGAACAGCTAGTTATTATTACTACTACGACTAATAATACATTATGTTATTAGACTTTAAGATACTGTCCTACTAACTCTGCTGTGTGGTGTGTGTGTGTGTGTGTGTGTGTGTGTGTGTGCGTGTTACACTGTTGGTCACACATAAGCTGTCATCACATTTTCACCATTATCAGCACCTTTTACGATGACAGTTATTTAAAGTAACACACCCTCTCACCTCCTCACACAATTTAACACCTATAAGGCAACCAAACACTTCGGCACTCACGGATATGACAGATGGTGACATTTCTTGAAACGACCTCTGAACACATCCATTATATATGAGGAATAAAAACACACACATCCTCATACATGCGGTTAGGGACTTCTGATACAGAAGAAATGCCAATAAGGGAATATTTATTATTTTAATTAAATAAAAAGTGTTAAAAATAAAAAATAAATAAAATTAGTAAGTCTTATTAGAATATTGCTATATGCATTGTTTTTTTACATTAAAAGTGGAAGGATCAAAGAGCCTCTTGTTTTTCAAATTGGAAAATGAATCTATAACTTGTCAAAAAGTTTTGCAATATAAACTTCCATCATATGTATTAAATTATTTTGTTTTAAAACATTTTATAAATTTAATACATTAGAAAACAGCCAAGAGATGACTTCAGGATGCTGGACTTCATGGCAGAAATAAATTAAAAATATAAATAAAAATATTGGCCAACAACAGAAAAGATTGTGATGGGCCAGTGTGAGGCATGGTCTTTTCTTAGCAATTCTGCCATGAAGCCCGGCATCCTGAAGTCACCTCTTGAGCATTGATGCTGACACCGGTGTTTGACGGGTTCCATTTAGTTCAGCTGTCAGTTGACAGCCTGTGAGGCGTCTTTCTTTCAAACTGCAAACTCCAAGATATTTATCCTCTTGCACAGTTGTGCATCGGGGCCTCCCACTCCTTTTTCTGTCGTTGTTAATATCAGTGTGTCAGTTTTTAAAAGGATTAGTTAAGAGCATGGTAAGATATTTTCAGTTCCTTGGCTGTATCTTGCATTAAGTAGCCTTCCTTTCTTAACACAACAATGGCATGACGGTCTCTAAAAAAAGTTGTTTCCTTCTGGTCATTGTGAGCCTGTAAGCAAGCCAACTACTGATGCTTCAGATTCTAAACTAACCTAGAATGTTGTGCTACATTTTATGCCCACTTATTAATGTAATGTTTTTTTAGCTGTGCATCATAATTGAGCAAGTGTGCTGTAACAACCAATTAGCCCAATAACATCCTTAACTTGGATTTGAAACCATTCCAGGACATTTAGGCAGAGGACTGAAAATTGCTGATAATAGGACCATATACAAAAATATACAAGCCTCTATACAAAAATAGGCTTTAATACAAACATTTTTATTCTTAAAAAATCATCTGATACAC
>JAOUQT010328635.1:0-13589 GCA_025769995.1 Xyliphius kryptos
TTCGCACAACAGCAAGTGAAACTGATTCACAATCAGTGTTGCTTCCTAACTGGACAGCTTGATTTCACACAAGTGTGCTTTACTTGGAGTTACATTGTGTTGTTTAAGTGTTCCCTTTTATTAATTTTGAGCAGTGTATATACATATTGCAGTTGTACCTGACTCCATGTTTTCTTCGTAAAGGCAACGGAGGAAAATTACAGCTTGATCTTCAATCATTTGAAACAATAAATACAACCCGTTCCAAAATAAATAAGACGATAAACACCAGATCTGTGTCGTTCTCCACCACTTTTATCTTAAATCAAAAACGCTTTGGCCACAATGTACACGGCCCTCATTGACAGCATAATGCATTCTTAACCTCTGACTGGCGAGCCAAGGCCAGGGGGCATCCAGTTTAATCAGGGCTTCAGCGAAAGGATAAGTGCACCAACCCAATTCTGCCTGTGTGTTATTACGCCAGGACTGCACACGGCCGGCGAGGTGGGCAGCGCAAATCTCTTAGCCGCTGGCTAGTGTAATAAAAGCCTCGCGCTGTGTGTTCAAACACGGAGGACAAACAGTTCATAAACTCTTCAAGAGACTCGCTGTGCTTTATTCATTCATTAATGGATCGGCGCAGGCATTTCCCGTGTGGCTGGGGTGCCCACTCGTGTGCTTTGTTTGGAGATGTGGGGTGTGAGGCCAACCATGAAATAGGGTGGCGGGGAGGGGGAGATCCAAACCAATAAGTTCATTAAGCCTGGAGAGAATTGGTATTTATTGCTTTACGGTTTCATTTAGCTGAACAAACAGCACTCGCATCAAACGCGCGCACGCACACACACACACACACACACACACACACACACACACACACACACAGGTACGGCCATACACTGCAGGATTGCCCTAATTATTCTCATCAGATCAAACCTATTCGTTCAATCAAAAGTAAAGCAGTTGGTTAGGAAAGCAAACCGACATTTTAAACACGAGTAAAGTGATAAAGTGATCCATTTCACCTCCTGTCCTTACACACAGTGGAATTTGTCCTGCACATTTAACCCATCTGTACAGTGACACACACTTATATACACACTCGTGAAGTATATATAAGCACACCTGCCTGGAGCGGTGGGCAAACCTGTACAAAGCCCCCGGGAAGCAATTGGGTGACGGTTGCAATATAATGTAGCTCTTTATTTTGCACAATGTAAATAACTCCACATAATGTACATAATGTGTGTTTTTCTGGTTTTATAAGAAAAAAAACACAGTGAGTGGTAGCTCAGTGGTTTGGGTGTTGGACTAGCAATCCAAAGGTTGGGGGGGTTCAAATCCCAGGACCACTGAAGTTACCAATGTGGGTCTTTGAGCATGGCCCTCAACCCTCATTGCTCCAGGGATTCTGTAGGTACCCCTGTGTTCTGACCCCAAATATTAAGAGGGATAATTGTAAGTCGTTTTGGATAAAAGCGTCCGCTAAAAATGACCAAATAAGAAGTGGACAGCCAAATATATTTTTTTACGGAAGTCTGATTAACGCCTGATATAATACAGTTGTGGTTTTCAAAGAATACGAAATCAGTCATCACTTTACACCCAAGCAGCAAACGTCATGGTACAAGCGTTGGAGTGGTAGCTCAGTGGTTAGGGTGTTGGGTTAGCAATCCATGGGTTGTGGGTTCAAATACAAGCTCCACTGAAGTTACCAATGTGGGTTCTTGAGCAAGACCCTTAACCCTCATTGCTCCAGGGATTGTGTGTGTAACCCTGTGTTCAGACCCCAACTATTCAATGGGATACTTGTAAGTCGCTTTGGATAAAATGACCAAATGCAACTGGCCCGGCCCCTCAGATTTTAGCTCCCACTGTGGCCCGCGAGTCAAAAGGTTTGCCCACCCCTGGATTAGAGTGTGCCACTGGGTGTCTTCAAAATTGAGCCTTCACAATATCCAAATTTTGGTATTAAACATTTTGGTATCCAAACATGGTATTAAAGAGACTGCTGTTTTGGGATTATCACAGAAAGAATTTCAAGAACTTTATCTCCAATTTCACGTCTTGCAACTATAACAAAAAACTGACACTTCTGAATTAAACCCAATGGGAGCCGATGCAAACACCACTACAAATAATGAATCTGCTACTTTTTACTTGCAACGCCACAAACTCTCCATGTACTTTTTTAATTCATACACCATATTTTGCAGCACTTGCTCAAAAACCAGCGCACACAGTCCTTTCTCAGTCTCCTCATTGTCTGCGTCTGTGTGTCTACTGCAAAGGCTGCAGGCATGGCACTTTTCTGCACCTAACTACTTATCTTCCAACGCCGCATGGGTGTGATTGTGTGCCAGTGTGTGTGGGGCGCAGATGTTTCGGCTGTAGTACTTCTCCCAGATATCAGCATGGCATATGGTGCCACTGAATGAAAGATGGGTGCTGTCAGAGCGAGAGAGTGCGATAGAAGACTGGATGGTGGAGAGGAAGCTAAGGGTTGAAGAAAGGAGCTGTAACAAGAGATGCGAGGAAGACGGCGATAATGCAACTTGTGTTAAGATTGATGGGGTCTCAAACGGATACGGCGGAGGACCGATAAAGAGCAGCTGAAAGACAAGACCAAGTCAAACAGTTAAGTCTATTCAGCAAACTCTATACCCAGGTCCTAAATCCTCCCAGCGTGGGGAGGAAAGGGTATAAAGAGTGGCAGCTACTCTCCTGGCTTTACCAGAGAGACGGCATCGGGTGCATCATCTTTAATGAGAACTTTGTCCTCATTAAGTAGCCACAGGTGGGCGTGTACATGCATGTGTACACAAACACGTTATGCAGCATCATTAGACTGATTACAGACCAGTGAGGCTGGAATAACGCCAGAATTAGGAAGTTTTCAACATTATTGATGAGATTTAAAATAGTCACTCTGGAAGGTGACCTGACTGTGAAACTTTTCTTGGCATTCATTAAGGGAAACGCAGGAACACACCCTGTTTGAAATGCAGACACCAAGACAGGAGAAACTACTCATCTCCCATGAACCAGACTCACGTCTGTGGACTACGGACGGAAACTGTAGCTCCTGGAGAAACACTACAACGGGGTGCCCACTTTTTTCCGGCCAGAGATCTACGTTTTCTAGTGGACAGGTCCTTGCGATCTACCAGGATTCATCTTTTTTTACACATCATGTTGATATTATTAGCAATACAATGCATTCATTTAATTATCTTTCGATTGATCCTCTACTAGGGTTGCAGGGGGGTTCCCCATGCCCATCCAGAGGAGAGTGTTTTAGGGGGCTGGGCAGATACACCCAGGACAGGGCGGCAATCTATCACTGGGTACAAGCTCACTCACACAGCTATCCACACAGACTACATGGTGCAATTAAGAGCAGTCAATTGACCTTAAATCCATTTCTTTGGACTGTGGGAGGAAACCGGAGAACCAGGTACTTCGCGCAGAATGGGATTCAGACCCAGATCCTCAGCGCTGAGGGGAGAGCATGCTAACCACTAAGTCATCACGCCCCAATACAGGGCAAACCAGTGAAAAAACACTATTATTCTGAAGATCTGCACCGAATGCTGTCAGCAGGGTGGGAGGAGTCTGAACAGTAGCTGCTGATGCCAATTCTAAAGCAGGTTTACAAATGACCATCAGTGACGATGGATCCATATCTGGTCTTCATTATTGTTTGAGGAAAACACGGATTCACATAAGTAGGTTGATCCGAAACATGGTGTAAATATAAGCCACATTTCTATAATATTGTCTTAACATAAATGTACTTCTTTATCTTAATCTTCATAAGCAACATATTAAAACTTTACTCTTATTTACACTTCTAATATAACAATTAACTGTAAACGTAAATATAACTTACAAGCCATACGTTCCAAGAAGTAACAACAGCAGAGAACAACAACAAGCCGGAACCATAAGCTAACAGCATGCATCATTATCCTGATTCTCAAGACTGAATGCTGTCCTTTTAGTCATGTGACAACATTAACCAATGAAAACTCACGGCCAGTTTCATCGCAAAAACGCTGAACAAATACAATCACCAGCAGGGGGGAGTAAAGAGTCATAAACAGGTGAAAATCTTATTGAGAAATATTAAAACCGTTAGTTCAACCCTCACAGTTTGGTTGGTTGGGTATTACAACCGTCTTTATATACACTACTAATGCAATGTTTAGACACACGTCCTTGTTGTTACTGGTTTGCCTTACTGTAAAGACTACATACCACCACAGAGCAGGTGTTCTTTGATTGGTGCATTATTCCTATCTCATCAATACTGAGGTGTTTAAATAAAACTACAGCAGCACTGCTGCACTAAAACCCCCTCACCACCAATAAGCAATACACCGCCCTCATAATAAATGTTCAGGGGAACAATGGAAAAACCATCTATATGGTAAGTGGAGAAAATGGACAAAGGAGCAAGAAGGAGGTGTGTCTTTAGACTGGTATTGTACAACGAAAATGTTTAAATAGTTGTTGGATTGTGGTTTGCTTTCAAATAAATTCTACACTTACATTTTATTATCATTAGTACTGAGGGAACGAAACGGCTTCAACAAAAATAGAATACAAAACTGTACAACGTTCCTCTTGTAATTACTGGAAACATGAAGGATACGAGTTAAAAAGCTGAAGCTCGGCTGAATAACGATTCTTGTCCGTTTGATACAAAAATAACTACAATTCAACAGGGAGCTCTTAAAGCACATTGCTTCTGAAGATAAAAAAAACGCAGTAAAAGAAGGTAATGAATAAAGGGTTGAAAATGTGCAACACCTTCCTTCATGAATGCATAATAACTCCCAGGGTTAAATCTCTAAAGGTTTACTAATGTCTCCATTTACAGACGTCAATATTGCGGTCTTTACACAGGTGCATGAACAACTGTAACCAATAAAGAAAGCAAAGACAGACAACTGTGCTGCAATTTTTGCCAATCGTGCTTTAAAAAAATTGCCATGACTTAAAAAAAGTGTGATTTAGAGATTGTGGATGGATATGTGGTATATTGTCAGCTTCTCATGGGGTTCCGCCGAATAAGGCATGGGGGAGACAAAGAGCGGCAGACCAGCATTTATAAAGCAGCAGATATTGAGTCGCATTCTGATTAGTAAGTTAAAAAGTTAATAAAGCAATAAGACAGGAAAGGGCATGCATTATTGTGAATAAATCACGGGAAAGAGGCGTTGTTGGGCATGTTACACCTTTTTCCTGTGATTTACTCACAACAATACACAACTTCGAGCGCCTTATTGTTTTTATAAAACGGTCACAACCCCATTATAATAATAAAAAAGCTGTGATTCATTAACGCGTTATTTAAAAAAAAATTGTTTTGATAATTATTGACTTTCTTGTTTACTGCGATGTAGCCCATTTTTAAAAGGGAACATTAACCACAAGATTCCGGTTTATCTAACAATTAAATGATGCCATTTAGGGGCCAAATTACAGAATATAATTTATAAACCAGAAATTTATCATTTATTAGTGCTCATCAAAAATCAGCTTCCTGTTTATTTTAATCTGTATTTCTATAATAAATGATTTAAAATGGGGAGTAGTAGCTTAGTGGTTAGGGTGTTGGGTTGGCAATCTAAGAGTTGTAGGTTCAAATCCAAGATCCCCTGAAGTTACCACTGTGGGTCCTTGAGCAAGACCCATAATCCTCATTGCTCCAGGGATTCTGTAAGTAATCCTGTGTTCTGGCCCCAGCCATCAAGTCGTTTTAGATAAAATCATGGTACAGGATTTAAAATAATGTATTGTATATGCCGCATTGATACGACTGTAAAGCGATCAGGTGTGCATTATTGGCAATAATGTAATTGCTGGAAAAACGGCTCAGCCAATCAGGTTTAAGTACCAGAACTATCTGCTTTACAGGACTTTTTAAATGACGTTAACTCATTTAACATTCCAGCCAGCACTTTGTAATCATCAGAATAGGGTGTATTCTATAAAAATCCTGCATCACACTATTTAGGCAAGTACGCTGTTCACGCCACGAGGACGTCCAACATGCCTCCTCACAGCGATGCCTCCACCACGTCCATTTGATCCCAACTTTAAAAGAATGCTTGTAGATTTTCTCAGGACAATAGTCCAGTCTATACTAATGAGCTGTGTAGCAGTGCTTCCTCCAGACTTCAGTATCCAGGGACAACCTCCCTTTAAGCTTGAAGACGGTCAGACAATACCATTAAAAAGAAACAGACCACACAAACTGATTTCCAGAGGGTTTATCAAACATAACTGTGATGCATCACAACCAAACCAGATGTATGGAAATCTGCACACCTACTCAACAGCCTTCAACACTATTCATCCTAAATACAAACGTCCTCCCTCAACCTTCAAATGACATCTTTAAGTGAACTCCACCAGAAAACATTGTAAAAAAAAAAAACAACCTTCAAGATGTTGACACGAAGACCAGCTGCTTTTAAGTTCTGATCGGTTGTTTTGAGGTTTTGTGTAGATTTGAGCTGGCATCTGATCAAAGGGAATAAAACAGTACTTTAAAACAACAGTACCTGCATTCCACAAGACCAAGTGGCACTACATAATGGGGGGGAAAGCTGGTTTGGAATGCTTTCCTCTTGTTCTTATGCATTTACATTAAATTTAGTCATTTGGCAGACACTTTTATCCAAAGCGACTTACAAATGAGAGAACAACAGGAAGGTAGAAGCTACAGGAAGCCAATGGAGAGAGAGAGGAGTAATGGAGGGACATGAGTTTGGTTTGGCTGGTTGAACACGAGTCGGGCTGCAGAGTTTTGAACCAATCGCAGAGGTCTGATTGTTGAATTTGGAAGACCGACAAGAAGAGCGTTACAATAGTGGAGCCGTGATAGAATAAGGGCTTGGACCAGCAGCTGAGTAGCCTGTTCTGTTGGGAAAGTTCTGATTTTCCTGATGTTCTACAGAATGAATCTGCAGGAAAGGCCAGTTTTCGTGACCTGATCTGAAAGTTTAAGATGACGGTCAATTGAGAAACCAAGATTACGGACCGAGCCAGTTGGAGAGATAGTGGAACCCATTCTTATAGAGGTCTGAAGTCCTTTCCTACATGTTTTAGAGCCAACACGACATGTTCAAGCTTCTTAGTCCTTTTTGGACACATTTTGGAGAAACTTGAATACTATACTGGGTGTCGACAGCAAGAGGAGCATATGAGATGGAAAAGATCTCTTTTTACAGAAAGATTTAATCTGATCAGGATAACCAGATCTAAAATAATACATAAAAATCTATTTTCCCGTCTGTATGATCACCACGGTTAACCCATCTATGCAGTAAACACACACATCCCATTAAAGTAAGCACACCTGTCCAGAGCAGTGGCCCCCGGAGAGCAAGTGGGGTTAGGTGCCCTTCAGCCATAGTACATGGAGGGACCGGGAATCAAATCAGGGACCATCAGGTCACAAGGCTGGTTCTGCAAGCTTTCTCTATTCTTATAAATAAATAATTAAATTAAAAAAAAACAGTACTGGTCAGTTGACCCATCACATTTCATAACGTGAATCATTAGTGACTACGAGAATCTGAAACTATGGAACAGTCGGCGTGTGTTGTGCCAGTGCATGACTATTAAATTGTTCAATAGAATGCTGAATTTCCTCCAGGATGAATAAAGTATTCCTTCCCTCCTTCCAGTCATCCCACGTATATTTAAACCATCACCCGCCAGTGCTGCTGTAATTCACAGGGAACCCAAATGGTTCAGAATGCATGATGAGCACACCCGAAAATAAATGCATTGAAATCCCATCAAGTATTAAACAGACAGTGAACAGTTTAAAAAAACCCTAAGGTTTCAGGAAAAGCTTGGGTATGAATATATTACTGTAAGTAAAGATAATGTCCTTTGATGAAGAAAAAGACTTTAATACACTGCCAGCGAAGATGTGGAACTCATTGCAGCAAACTGACAAGATTGTAAAAAAGCGAGACATGTCTGCAAAAAGGTTTGGCAGGTTTTGGTTTTTCATACTGAGAATAAAACCTTCCTGCCAGAAAGTACAGTTTGCCACATATCCAGATTTCTGAAGGGTGGATTTAGAGTGAAAGTATAGAGCCCCTGGAGCAGAGACGTCTATAAGCCTGGCATAAAAGCCTATAGGAAGTTCTTGATCGTGAGATTACATCACATTACAAGTCATTTAGGAGACGCTTTAATCCAAAGCGACTTACAAATGTCCCTACTTAATGGTTGTGGTCAGTGTACAGGGTGAGCCTTCTTGTAAAACTGGATTGTAAGAATACATCAGCTCTGGAACACTGAGCTCCATATGAATTAAAATCACATAAAACCAAAACATAGCACGGTTTCGTATGTTTATTATTTCTTTATTATAAAACAGTATTTCCGATCCTTTAATCTGATTGGCTAAGACATTCATCCAGCTATGTCATTGCTAACAATAATATAAACCGCTTCAAGAAAGTTGGAGAAACCGGTATCTTGTTACTCAGCGATCAATATTCACATTGAAAACCGAACTAGATGACGTCGTGGAAGACGGTTAAACGATTTTGTTTCCAACAAACAGGTTTACAAATTGTATGCTGTTCTTTTATAATAGTGCGTTTGTAAGCATTTTACAAAACCAATAAGACCCTCAAGGCTGTACATTATTGTGAATAAATAATGGGGAAAAGATGTAATGCTGCATGTGTAACTTAATTTTAATCCGTGCGAGACGTGCCCATCGGTGTAAAGTTTTGGCTACCGACATAATACGCATTTTTCTTATGAATGTTCGTACGATTGATTATTATAAGCGTGTTTGATTACAGTAAATAACACAATCAAGTGGCATTAAACTACTGCAGTGGTTTTCAACTTGTGGGCCACGCCCCCCAGTGGGCCGCAGATGTACTGCAAGGGGGCTTTTTTTTTAATTATTTTTTTTGCATACGACACGCAGTTCTAGCTAGTGGATTGGTTAATATGCTGAGCTATCTAGTTGATCACTAACTAGTTAGTTAGCTACTTCAGTCTGAGTAAAGCTGTTGTCTTCTGACAACAAAAGACCCTGAAGCTGCACCATCTACAAGTGAAGCAGCCACTGTATCTCTTTCTTAGAGAACCAAGAAGAGCATTAGGTGAATGACAAAAAGTTCTGTAAATGGTTAGTTCTTTTGTTGTGTGATCATGCACATGGATAGTTGCACTGTATTTAGTTTTAAACGGCAATAAAAAAATATTCTGGGGGGCTGTGGATAGTTTTGGGGTGGGTTAAGTGGGCCTGGTTTGCAAAAGATTGGGAACCCCTGAACTACTTCATTAAATACAAAAAAAGAGGAATAAAATACAATGAATCGTCCTGCTTAGGTGCCAAAAAAATTCAAAAACACAAGCAAATGAAACTGAGACATGAAAGAAAACGTGATTTCACACCTTATTTCCTTTTTTTAATTTGCTGGCTGCGTAATGCATCAGGAGGAAAGTAAAGCCAGGACACCGTCTAACACTACACAAGTAAACATGCACACACTCCAAGAAAAGGAGGAGCTGAGGATCTTTCGGTCCCCGTGACGTCATCGGACCCAGTTTGGAAAGTCTTAAAACGAGCCCTCGTTCTTTTTCCATCCCCTCCCCTTCATCCCAGCAACTCTTTCACATTCGAAGGAGGCAGAGCGCCTTATGCTGTGTGCCCGCAGGCTTCATTAGGCTAGCTTGAAACAGCCAGCTCTGTGGCGCAGGCGTTAAACATTAATCACTGCTTAGCATTAGAGCACGGCACTCACCAAATGCTCCGACCGGCTCTCCACGAAAAAGGGGAACGAAAGGCTGAACCCCCCCAATAACTCTACATCAGGTTAAAACACACGCCTGCACACATTTATTATCGTATCAAGTACGTTCGTAGGAGCTTATGACCACAGCTGTCATACTACGTACACATTGCTAACTCTTTATTATGCAGCTTTAGTTCTTTACACTAAACACGAGTCGAACCGTAGAAAATGAGAGAGGAAGAACAAAAAGCTCTCAAAGCAGCCGAATTAGAAGAGCTAATGACGGCACTAACAAGCCGACAAAATGAACCCAATCTGATTTATTTCAGCATGTTCTGAGCATTAAGCACAATATTCTGTCTAGATAAGCAAAGTGGTGCAAAGTACAGCCTTAATGTGCTTCCCTTTCCTCCCAGATTTAGCCAAACTTAGTCCTGTGCGTCAGCACTCACACTGCAGCTTTGTCCACCACTGTAACTCCATCACATTTTTGGCTTTTCACCAACCCTGTTAAAAAAAGAGCCTAGGAAACAGAAAAGGCAGGACCAAACTACACTCCAGTGACATCACCTGGTCCCAAGGCTGGAACAGCCAGAAAAGCAGTAACGAGCAGCCAGCCTCTCCACTGTGGGGCGCGTGAGCCCATATAACATCCAGGCAGCCAATGTGTGCAAGCGTTTCGATCCATAGGTTACTCAGGAACCTGCCCTCAATTAAAACAATCATGCGTTTTGCTCTCCAACTCACACCATGAGGTCAGAAAGACTAATCCAGAACTGTTACACCGCATCCCTATTAAATAATCGGGGTCCCTACCAATTACCAAGGCCTTACCTCACAGAAGAGGGTTAGTTTGTCATCAGGTAGCAGCCCGTTGGCCTCATCCAGGAGAAAGTCCCGTCTTATAAACTTCTTGAAACCCCAGTCTTTGCCCTGAACAAATCGGTAGGCTCGTTGGCTCTCTGGGGGGGGGGAAAGAACAAATGAGCAACAAATATTTATAAAACTGCATGTTCGCATAGCCATAAGTAATTACCTGTAACATTTATAACACAAATTAAAATGTAAATAACATTTACAGCCACAAATGCTTCTTATTTCATGTATTTATTGGTGGCTATTAACACCCAGACAGATTATGGTCCATTTTTTCAACTAAACAATCAGAAGCTGATCAGGTTTAGTATTTCTGAATTCACCTTTCAGAATGTCTCATGACCATCCTGCCGTAAGGCGGAAGCACCAACACAACTGCATCACTGTGCCACCCCAAATGTTCTTCAAATTCTATATATACAGTATTTGGTTTACCATCTTGGAAACTCGCAGGCCATTCATTACAAGAACAATATAGTCATGAAATAATTAAGTTTTCAGTTTACCCATCAGCATGTATTTTAATTGTGGGCTAAAACCTCACCGGTGGTCAATGCCACTCGAAAATGATTTTTGTCCACCCCAGCCAGAGTACTATAACTCTTTGCTGTGAAGAGAACATGCTCAACACTGCACCACAATTGCGGTGATTGACAAATCATTAAACATTACACTAATAGAGTATCTCAACTTTGTTTGGGACAGAATGCCGGGTCTCACATGATCCAGAACCCCTGGAGCAATGAGAGTTACGGGTCTTGCTCAAGGACCCATATTGGTATCTTCAGTGGACCTGGGATTTAAACGCACAACCTCACACCCTAACAAACTAAGCTATCCCACCCTTGGTGGTTATGTTGTGGATTGATGTTCAAGATAAACCACAAAGTCATTCCTGCTTTAAGACGATACAAAATGATAGAATGATTAGCTGAAATAAATAACTTTGCAGTTGAATGATCTAAACTCTTCAGATCACTCAGAACATCAATGTATACTGTAGGCTTCATTTGTATTCTCGGGTGTCACTGTGTTCGTCTGCGGTGTGATATATTTGGCTGATGTCGCTGATCTAAACAAATAGTGATTTGTGGGGGGAGGATTGTAAGGGTTATCAGGGGCACCCAAACTTTTGCATACCACTATAACGAAGAGCCTCCCATTGGATAACGACTGCAGTGCTGATTTTTTTCTTGCCACTGTCGCTTCGTCTTGCTCTTTGAGGGTTTAGTGCGCAAAACACTGTAAAGCGACTTTGTGACAACGCACTATTGTAAAAAGTGCTATACAAACAAATATATTAAAAAATGAACACAAAACTGTAGAAAGGACAAACACAAGGAGGATATCCACAGGTGAGCCATACAGAAGAACAAGCACAACACAAAACCCAAGTAAAACATGTCACGGTCCTTTTTTCCAGGTTTTAAAGGGACTGCATGCAGAACTGAAAGCTTTTCTGCGTTAACACAGTGATGTCAAAACAAAACTGTACTGTACGGTTAATGAGCTGATTAGCTGAGTCAGTTATATTAAAACTAAGCTAAAAGGTGCAGGGCAGGGGACCAGCATGACCGAGGTCAAGAAGCCCACCCACAGGCCAGCATCAGCGCTTAATGGACTTCGCAAATAAATGTGCAAGTGTTCCAGGTTTTTAAGGAATCAAGAAGGGCATCTGCCTTCAGCCTCAAACCGCAGTGGAAGTGAACGAGGAGCAGCCAGTAAAGTACAATACAGTTCCTTTACTCAAGCAATTAATAAATAATAAGCTACTACATTAGTTTATAACATGACGCTTTGTTTTAAACATCATGTGCTACACGGACAACCCATTATGTCACTGGTATCATACACCAGTATGTCATGACAGCTGTCAACATGCAATGTCATATCAACTTATGTCTGCGAGCTGCTGTTGAAACTGCTTACATGACAAATTGAGTGTTGACATAACAGGTCGTTAACCTGTAGCATCAAATTTGATATGACAGCAACAAAAACACACTTGTATATTTTCTCTCTCCATTGTAATACATACAAACATCTATTAGTAATGTGACGTGTCTTTAGCCATAAATCACAGTATGTGACATACAAAGACAAATTTATAGACTATTATTTATAATTTATAGACTGTTATTAAAGCAATAAGGCACACAATATTGTAAATAAACCTCATAAAAGAGGTGTTCTTAGGCGCGAGAGTACATTTACACTCTTCCCGTGGTTTATTTCCAATAATGCACAACCTTGTGTGAAATTCATAAAGATCTATTTAAAAAAAATTGGGGTGTTCTTAAACTTTCGGCCAGTAGAGAATAGAAGCAGAATGAAGGCAAAATATACAACAAGATTTTATGACTGAAAAATAGAGCGGTCAGGACGTTTGCCTGTACTGACAACATAAAGGAGACACCAAATATTTGGGAATGAATACCAAAAAAGGCAGCAATTAAATAAATTAAAAAAACATCTTTTATAGTGGCCGAATAAGTAAACCGGCATATTTTACACCAAAGAGTTTTCTAGTTTAATGTGTTATTTCAATAGTGAGTAAACGCACGTAGACCTATTAGCTCCTGTTCCATTTTTAGCATCGTGGCCTAAAAACGGAAATAAATATTATAGTAAGGCAGCAGATTTTTTTTATTTATAATTTAAACGCTTGTGCTCTTGCACATGTATGAAACGAGATAAAGGTTACATTTGTTGATTAAAGCCACATTAAAAGTGACTATGTTAACTATTAAGATGTCAGTCTGACGGTATAGCGTATTATAGAGGCAATTGAAACGCTCTTGAAAAATTGGTTTCGGTTCTGTCATTTGGTCATTCAGTATTTATTCCACAGGAAAATATTCGGTTTTACTCATTAATTTAGATTGGCATTATATTTTTACTTTTAAAATTTTATTAATAATAAAATGATTACAATTATTT
>JAOUQT010328644.1:0-13589 GCA_025769995.1 Xyliphius kryptos
AATTTCCACTGAAGTTGGATCAGCCGGTCATTTGATTTTGAGTAGGATTCCAAATCCAGACCTCCATCAGATCATCAAGGGATTTCAAGCATTTCTTTGTTATTTTTTACATAATTTGGGCTTTCAGCTCATGAAAGCCATGAAAACAGAACTTTTGTAAAAGGGCATGAATGTTTTAAACTGAGTGAGTCACACTAATCATCCACTGAACAGTAGAGGTGAGTAACACAATCCAAACTACTTGAGGTCCAGTGTGAAATCATGTGAATCAGTCAGGATTTGGGGGGCAGTGCCCCCGGTGCAGGTGTTGCTAAACTCTGCTTTCTTAAATCCAAGCTCACAACAGTCCAGCAGTATGTTTTAGAGGTCTTCATGATTCCTTCTGCTGAGGATTTGTATGAAGATGCACAGTTCTATCTATCTATCTATCTATCTATCTATCATCCAGCAGGACCTGGCCCTAGCCCATGCCACCAGAAGCACCAAAACCCAGTTAGATGACCAGGTCAACAGCATTTGAGAATCTATGAGGTGCCCTCAAGAGGACAATGAGGGGCACCAACAACAAAGAAGTGCGCCCAGGCACTGCAATGGCATGGGCATCCAACCAGGTTTTGGTGCTTCAGGTGGCATGGGCCGGGACCTCAATTAGGGTTATGGTTAAGGGCATTGCTTGAGGACCTACATTGGTAACTTCAGTGGACATGGGATTTGAACCCACAACCATTAGATCGCTAGCAAAGCGTCCGAACCACGGAGCTACCACAACCACAAATCCATCATACGCCACAAAACGCGGTCCGAACCTCACGCTATAACACGTTCATGTGAAATATATAACCTACAAATCCATTACTCATTCTAAAACAACTGCCTTTCAACTTTCACATTGTCATGATGTGGGCAAAAAGGTTTAAATCTTGATCACAATGACCTGTCCACTGGAAGAAGAAGATCTCAGGCCAGAAAGGTGTGGACACAAATGGACTACAGAATTTAAGTGCAGAACTACAATTCCATAAGGCGCCGACACATTGGATAACAGTACAAACAGGGCGATGTACCTAATAAAGTGGCCGACGTGCGTGTGTTACGTTAAAGTTATCAAATACAAACACTGAAGTCGTATATAATAAATTTGATGAGAAGGTGGATGATGCGTAGAGGACGCGTTTGTTCACTTGCGGTAAAAAAACCCAATTTAAACCCCATGGCATTTAAGACGAGCGTAGTTTTCGGCGCGCCGCCTCCGTTTGCGGGCAGTTTGGATTCGGTTTGACTGACTGCTGAGCTCAGGATGACTGTAAGGACTTTGTCTTTGTGCTCTGCATCGGCGGCGCGGCTGCGTGGTGTTTTTCGGCTCGGCGGCGTCCTGCCTGTAGTGCTTGCGGTCACATGGCTTCAAATGTCAACAGGCTGTTCCCAGTCTCCGTCGCTCTACAATAGAACACGGGAGCTGTTCCTTTATTAGGACTTCCCTCCCGCCTGGATAGCTTGGCTACGGGCTCTTCCATTATTAGGAGCGGCCTCCCCCTGATGTTGAACAAACAAGGCTATTACTCGTTTGCACTGCCCTCCCTCTAGATTCAAACCAAACCGCAGTTCCTGTATTTGTGTCAGCGCAGCAAACAAGCTGTTCCTTTCTTCGCCTCGTTTATGGTCCGTCTCTGAGAACCGTGGGCTTTCGGTTTCTCCCCCAGTGACAAAAAAAATTACCACAGCCTCGTCTTTAATATACACTCACATCTCAAAATAAATTAAAAAAAAATAGAGGGAAACCCACCCCCTTCTTTTCTTCTCCAGTTGCCCCTTTTAAGTGCCAGTGGGGGGTTAATAGTGCGAGTAAAAGAAACTGAAGCTAAAACCCCTCAAAAATACAAAATATACAACTTTATCGAAGAAGCAAACATCTTAAAAGGAGGGGAAAATAAAAAGTCAATACGTGAGCACGGCATGAGAGCGGAGAGGTTCGGAGCCTCTTGGTCAGGTTGCCATAGCGACCGTATCCTCAGCGGCAGCTTTGGCTCTCGCCTCAATCTGCAGCGTCTCCTCTCGCTTCTCCTGCGCCTCCCCAGCTCCTTCCATCCTCTCTGCCGCGGCCTCATCACAATCACCGTCTCTTTTACATGCTGCACTTCTTCCTTAAAGAGGAGCTGAACAGCTCTTGTTGCCACATTGCCCCGTTGCCATGGAAACAAATAGATGATAAAGAGACATACGTTTTTTTGTTGTTGTTACCAGGGAGATCAGGCTCGGGGCGGGGGGGGGGGTCGACACAACGACAATAAGAGATCTTTGGAAAAAAGATGGACTGATTTCACAAATCTCATTACGGCGTTTTAAATAAATACTCAGGAAGACGACGGCGGCGGCGGCGGAGCGTCATGGAGCAACCGCGCGACATTTCCTGAGAATTTCACACCAGAGCTGCTCGGAATATGAGAGCTCAAATACAGGTTCCGTAGCTGTACCGAAGCCAAAATGGCGATAGGAATGCAAAGCTGATGCAAATTGGACGGCGCATACGGGAGGCCATGTAAACGGAACGGACACAAACCACAGAGCCATAAAGCGCAGGGTCAGGAGGAGCCACAGTGCACGGCGTAACGAGTGGGAATCTAAATCAACTCGGCCGCGCCGAGAACGAACGGCCGCAATAAAACCCGAGGCTCGCAGGCGGCGGGAGGGGGGGGGGGGGGGGCGCAATAAAACGGCTTTGTACACAGGAGGCAGAGGGGAAAACACGAGCCGCCGGATGAGCCATTAGGTTTGATGTGGCACAGTTACCATCTGCATCAGTTACAGGTTTGAATAAAGATGATCAATTCGGAGCTGCGCTCTCAGGTGTTCTATAGATTCCTCGTGTTCTAAATGGAACCGCCATCTGCTCTCATTGCCAAGTGTGTGTGAGTATGGCAATAGGTACCAGATTGGGAGAGTGGGGTACAGAAATGCCATGGCGCTCACCTGCACAAGGCCTAGTGTAAGGTTTTTCAAGCCTAACCCTCCCCCAAATAAGAGGACTTGACTCACAGGATTTCATTTGGTTCATCCTGATTAGGGCACTAGAGGTGCGAATCGATTAATCGATTATCCAGCCGGCGATTCGATACATTGATATGTCCGCAAGGTTATCAATTGCTGTGTTTATTTTATCCCCCACTTTTGGGTATTTTTAACTTCGGCTGCGGCGTACATGAAATACCTCCTCCAAAGATGCAGGTGGCGCTACTTCACTATTGTTTCTCAACTTCCTTTATACTTAACAAGAAAAAAAAGAAAGGGAAACGCATCTCAATAAAAGGCAAATGAATTTCTTGTTGAGTTATTTGAAACTTCATTAACTTAAAATTGAGTATTAAAATCGTATCGTGGGGGATATTTAAGTTTTGAAAATAATCGAATCATTGAACGATATCGAATCGCCATGAAGGCTCTGATTTACACCCCGAATCCTGACTGTGTTGGATTTGGAAGTTCTTTTACTCACAAACTCAATCACGTCCGTGCCAACTTTCTGGAACGGAAAAGGAACCGGAAACCGATCCGGAGAGTATAATTGGAGGGTTACGTTTGTTTTGCGACGAATTTAAAGTTCTTTAAAGTTGAACCAAATGTTCACAAATCTCAGGATTTTCCGGCGCCACCACGTTCACGTGAAATGTGTATATGGTGCCAAGGGATGAGACGATTAATCGTTTTTTTTAATTAACCATGATTTATTTCAAATATTGAAATTCATTTATCGTAAACACGACATAAAATTGTCATGACAACCATAAAAAGAAAAAGAGGTTTAGACCAAGTGGCTCAATTCGCACCCAAAATAAAGTTTCGGTCGCAGCACACCTGTTTGATCTTACAGGAAAGACCTAGTTTTCTTTTACATCGATTTACCGATATGTTCTTTAAAAAACAATTAACTTTAATTTGTCGTTTTTTATTATTGTATAAAATCATATATCAAAGCAATGAGGTTGTGCTGCTACACCTCTTCACGTGATTTATTCACAATAATACACAACCTGGAGTGTCTTGTTGCTTTTATAAAATGTTTACAAACATGCACTATAATAAAAATAAAAACACGGTTCGATTCAGAAATGCATTTATTACTCATTAATAATCTGGTGTTCCACGATGTAATCTAATCCGGTGTCTAAAGTAAACGCTGAGTAACAGGCTTCCTGTTTCTCTAACGAACAATAACTGCCATCTAGTGGCCAGATTAGAGAATGCAGTTTAAACATAAAAAAAAAACAAAAAAAAAAAACAAAGTGGTATTGTCAATAATGTCACGGCTGGACAGTCTTAAATCTAATTGGCTGAGCCGCTTGTCTAGCCGTGACATTATTGACAATAACCCAACCGCTTCACATTCATACAAATGTGTGATAGGGAAATATAGTTTATATGTTTCCCAAGGTTTTTCATAAACAACATTCAGCAACTTGGCCACTAGATGACAGTATTGGTTAAATAAAGTGCATTACAAAATAACACCTCTTTCCTGTGGTTTATGCGCGCCCCCTAGTGCCTCATTATGTCAATAATCGTACCATCCAAATCTGTCACGGTCTCATCTCTCATTTCATATACAGACTCAATTCTGTAAATTCTAAAAATGATTGAAATGAAACAGTAAAGTGAGAACTCAGATGAAGCTGTAATAAAGTTCTCGGTTAGTGGAGTTTACAGACGCTGCAAACTCACCGCTGACAGTTTATTGTTGGGCTCCACTGTAATAGCACAAGGTTAATCCACTGAAAGCAAACAGCAGGACAATGGTGCATTGTGCAGCGTGAACATCATTACACTTCCCCATGGAATTACTCCTCACCACGGTAAATACTGAGGGCCTGCCGATTTCCAACCCTTAATTAACGCCGTTCCAACACTGAACCTCAAACAGAAGCAGACATGCAAACATCTGTGCAATGTACACTCCTCGCTGTTACAATTTTGGGAAATGTGTACATTTTTTAAGCTTGTTTTTACTTTTACTTTATTTTATTTTCATTTTTCTCATTTTTCTCGCACAAAGATTTAAAACGGTTTTACTAGACGATAAGGGGTACGGTTTTCAGGCCATGCCCCCTTTAAAAAGCATATTATTCACACATGGCTATTTGTTCTGCAAAACTCTGCACATGTGGTGACTGAGTTTAAAAAAAAAAAAATTAGGTCTGCGTCTTTAAAAAATTTATAGTGATTATGGTTTTAGAAATTTTATCATCTTCAACATTTTATTCCAGGAGATGTTTGTTTCTTATTTTGTATTTTATGCTTATATTGTTCCTTGAAAGGCACGTATAAATAAAACGATAATTTTTTTTTATGATGATTATACTTTTCCACTCAGGAATCCATTAAAAGTGTTTCATCAGTTTTACTTTTAAATTTCAAACAACTTCACACCTCTTCTTTGATTTTTTTTAGCCACAAGTATCCTTTCCAAGCCTACTTTTTGAAGTTCACAAATTTCCGTTCCATGTACGTATTTTTATTCTCGCACAAAAATTTGAAACGTTTCTCATCCCGCAGCTTTTAACGTACGACGCTCTGATGTGGCAGTATGGCAGCACACAGAGCCACTTCGGTTGCTTGAGCTTTTTGGAGCAATATGGCGGAAGGTTTTCATGCCCCGCCCCTTTTTTCAGAACCTTCCGCCCCCACAGGAATCCATTGAAAAGTTTCATCAGGTTTTCTTTTGAATTTCTCGTATCCTTTCCCACCCACATTTTAAAAGTTTGTTCACAAACCTCCGTTTCTCGTTTATATTTGCAGTCTTTTTTCATTTTATTTTGTAATTTAGATTTAAATAAATGCTGCGCCATGCAAATTTACCTTCTGAGAAAATAAAAGGTTCTCTCTGGATAAAAAAAAGGACAAAAGAGAAAAATCTACCTCCAGATTCCTCAAACGTCTCCGCGTGATGAATCCTTCTTGATCGTGACTTGGAGGCATATGGTCAATTGGGTTTTTATTGGCATCTGACCCCCCTCCCCAACCATTTAAGAGCAGATGTTGGACCGTGAGACTGTACGGAGCACGTACTCAAAATTAAACGGTGAATTAAAGAGACGTTTGTTTTTTACGATAAACATTCCTGTAAATGTGCCTCATTTTTGCAGCCAGTAAAATAAAAAGGGTTAAGTGGTCCAGTAGGTGGCGCACACCCCCTCCCCCCCACCTTTTTATTTTATTAAACTAAATCCTAAAGCACTGCTTAGTTGGGACCGTTATCATCCCGGGGTGCTTTGAAGGAACAGTGAACCCGATTCAGAAGCCGCCGCAAAGAAGCTTAACAACCAAAATCATCAGCGGCGACGACGGCATGCCATCGAATAAATAAACTAAAACACCTCATCCAAACCTCCTCAGACTCAATACAGCAAAAACATTTTACTTTGTCACGAATTTTAATGATTACATCGTAATTAAACCCAAATTCTAATTTTTGATATTTATATTTGTGGGGTTTTTATTTTATTTCTGGCTTTATCGTCTTTCCCTGCGACATTTACAGACAGTAAAAACGAAACTTTATCTTTTTATCTCGGTATGAGTTCGTCTGACCGCTCGAAAACTTCTCTGTAAACCACATCGAGAATAAAAGTACAAAACGAAGACATGCGTTTGTAGATTTATATAGAATAATATAATACAAAATACAAGTGCTCTCAGGGCTCACACACGATGTGGGCAAAAGTATTGGGACACCTCGTATTTTCAGGTGTTATTCAGTTCCATTGTTATAAATAATAAATTAAAAAATTCCAAACATTTTGGAAAACCCAAACTTTCAACATCGTGCAAACGGACAGTTTTGGGGAACGCTTTTTAATTCCAGCATGCACGAGGACGGAGCCATTAAGGCGTGATCGGGTGGGCCTTCCCCGAGTTGCCTGTAGCCTGTCCCTGCTCTACACATTCAAGTGCAATGGTCAACGTTAAGAGACTTACCATATGTCCTGAACAAATGAGACTCATCCCATAATAGCAGGAAAAGCAGCTCATTACGGAACATCTCAAAAACAAAAATGGAAAAAACAGGTCTGTGTGGACGTGAGACAGTGCTTACAAACACGTAGCTGGACAGCGGCCAGAAAGGGCGCGGGGTCACAATACGAAGAGTGGAAACACAATGATTATTATTATTCGTTAAAATATTACTGTTACACTGCAAGTTATTGAAGAACATGCTAAAGAACCTTGAACAACATACTGGAGCATGAGACCCAGTCATCCAGAATCAGCACTGTCTCTGCAACAGCGATCTCTACTGCAAATTTAAAACACCTATAAGACTCTTGATTGACACCCCACACGTCCCTGGTGTGGACACACCACTGTGGCTGGAAAAGGGGCAACAGTGACAAAAGTATCAGGACACCGCTTGTAATCACGGCGCTCGTGTATAAGAAGTTTCTAACTCAAACATTTTGCGGTGCAATTTGGATTGTACATTCTATAATCCCAATATTAAACCTCTCCGAGTCTCGAAAGAGAGAGAGTGTAAAAGGAACCAAAGGAACCATGAGCAGAGCAGCAGCCTGCGCTGGATGAACGAGCGTCCGTTTAATACGGCTATGGAACGGATACGAAAGCACGCAGCCGGAGAACCCCGTCGAACACGCGGCCCCGTACACCGCACCTCCATCACGGGTTCTGAGAGGAACTAAAGCGGACCTGACCCCGTGTCCAATCACTGATCGCATACTGCGTGCACCGCGTCCGTCTGACACGTTTCAACACGACGATGAGTCAGAGATTTCACACAGGAGTCGGATTTAAAAACACAGACGTGTGACATCAGCGAGATTGTGGAAGTGAATACGCCATCGCTGATACTGCGGGTGGACGGGGGGGAACGGGGGGGGGAACACGAGGTACAGACGCCTTCAGTCGAACTGATATGCTGACGACCCTGTAACCACCGAACACGGAGCGAGGAACAACTGGCATGGTGACGAATTAAAACACACCTACAGGAGCTCATGATGACATCACACTGTAGGGGTGTGAAGATTAATCGATTGGAATTGATTGATCGATTATACAGCTGGCGATTCGCTGCAACGCTCCGTCCTCAAAAGTATCGATTAATGTATTTTTATCATCGCCTATTTTTTTTTTAACTTTTACATTTACTAAATTAAACGTTTGCCTGTAGAGGTCAGTATTTGTGATGTCTTTATTTAAATGAGTTATACGTGATACATTACTTTTCCAATGTTTTTTAATAAACCGTGTTTTCTAAATGTAGCCACCAGGTGGCAGTATAATCTTATTGCACTTTAGTCGCACTTTATTCGATTCCCGGTTCGAATCTCAATCTGGGAGAAGTTTGTCATGTTCTCCCCGTGGCCGCGTGGGTTTCCTCCGGGTTCTCCAATTTCCTCCCACAGTCCAAAAACATGGAGTCAAGGTAAATCAAATGCTCTAAATTGCCCCTATAGTGTAAATGAGTGAATGCGCCCAGCGATACTTTTGCGCCCTGTCCTGGGTGAATCTGCCCGAAACATTCTGCCCTGGATGCCAAGTTTTGTTAATTTAAAACTCCAGCTTTATTGTAATTGTATTGTATTTTAATTGTATAATTAGGTATTTTTAAGTATCAAAAATAATCGAATCGTTGGCTTAAGGAATCGATATTGAATCAAAACGCCATGAAGACTCCGACTTACACCTGGACACTGTACACGTCCGCTGCCCCCCCCCCTTTACCTCATATAAAGATGCTCTCATAATAAATTATAAAGAAATACCAACGGAACAGAATAGTAGACTTTATCAAGTTGGTATTTACTGATTTTAAAAAGGTCTTATCCAACATGTTTGGTTGTGTATCTTCGTGTGGCTTGTCGCTCGTTATCTGCCTCTATTTGACGTTTGTTGGTGGTTGACCTTGTAACACTCTACAGGTCTGTTAATCCTCAATTTGGTGCATAATCGATACCTCAGTCTGGATTATTGGACACTTTTTGGAGCATTGGCGTTATAAAAGATGCTGCGCCGCCATCCGAATAATGAAAAGCGCTGATTTACGGCGCTGCCTAATGGGAGTCGCGTCACACAAGGACATATAAGCAATAAAGCACAGACCTCGTCTGAAGGTTTAGACGCAACATTGTGCTTAATACGGCTTATAAAACCGCTAGTTCTGGTCCGTAAATCTAATTGGCTGAGTCGTTTGTCCGGCCGTGACACAAACCTCTGAGCGCGTCACATTCGTATCAATGTGCGATATACAATACGTTATTTTTCTGATGTTTTTATGAACCGTGTTCTCTAATTTAGCCACTAGACGGCAGTATTTGTTTGTTAAAGAAATCAGAAACCATTTAGCAATCAGCATTCATTATGCTTTTAATAAACACATTCATGATTCAAAGCTTATTATAAAGTGTTTGTAATCGTTTTATAAAATCAACCACAAAAGGGCGGCATTATTGTGAATAAATCACAGGAAAGAGGTGTAACTGTACTCCATTTAGAGTCAGGACTGACTCCACCTCTTTTCTGTGATTTATTCCCAATAATGGCGCCCTCTTGTGGCTTATTGCTTTATTATAACTGAGCGTAACATAAGCAGGTTGGTCCCGGGTTCGATCCGCAGTGGACGGATGTGTTTTCTATGCAGTTTAAAGAGCTGTGGTTTCTTCGCACCGTCCAAACGAATGTTAGTCAAGTGTACTAAAAATACCCCATGTCCCCTGGGTGTAAACGCGCGGCGACCTGTCCGAGGCGTTTCCTCACCTCCGGGTCTCCCGATCGTGAGGTCAGCAAACAACGACAAGGAAACCCTTGAACACGATAACGTTTGTTTGAACTCCACCAGGTGATTAGTGTGTAAGGAACATGAAGGCACTAAGGGAGCTTGTGGAATGAGACACAGCCTGTGATGCACATTATTGATCAGCGTGGACTTCAGGGGCGGATGTTGCTGTGCAGGCTCCTGAGCGCCTTCCTCTCCTGCTAGTTATTAGCAATTAGTAATTAATCTGTCTGCTGCCCTCCTGTTGTAATGGCCTGCGTGTGAAACATGACATCACTGTTGTTTTTTTTTTTTTCATTTTCATGATTTATAGATTCACTACATTTCCTGTTTGCATCCAAAGCCTTACATTTCTCATCCAGATAAATGTGCATTACAATAAATCACAAGAAATGTAAACATTTGTTTGGTCAAAACCTTAAATCTTGACATCGTAGTCAAATATGTGCGCGTTTTTATATACATAATTTTCATTTTGACTAAAATATTACAATTACTATATGGCACTCGGCGTATAGCGATTGGAGCACGAGTAGAGTGGAAGAAGAGGAGGCGTGGGGCTTGGCATATAGCAATTGGCACACGGGTAGTGTGGAGGGTAAGACATGAGGCGCTTGCCATCTAGCAACTGGCGCACGGGTACAGTGGAAAAAGAGGACATGAGGCTCTTGCCGTACAGTGCCGCATGGGTAGAGAGGAGGATGTAGAGCGCTTGGCATCTAGCGATTGGAGCACGAATAGAGTGGAGGGGAAGACGCGAGGTGGTTGGCATATAGTGACTGCCGCATGAATAGAGTGGAGGACATGAAGTGCTTGGTGTATAGCGATTGGCACACGGATAGAGTGAAGGGGAAGGTGTGACGCCCTTGGCATATAGTGACTGCTGCACGGGTAGAGGGGAGGATGCGAGGTGCTTGGCATCTAGCGATTGACTCACGAATAGAGTGAAGGGGATGACGCAGCGTGGCTAACGTAAAGCTAACGCTGTAACGCATGCTACGAGTTGCAGATGAACAGTGAAAAGGACGTGACTAAATGTTTCTGATCAGAAGATGATGAGTGACACTTGCAGTAAACACGCTCGCCAGAGCGGCTAACAGCTAGTTTAAAATCTATAAATTCCAAAACCATCACTCATTCAAAAACAACCGCCGTTCACATCTCATTGTTATCAGGTTCTCCCCGTCACAAAACACATAAATCATAATAACTTAGCAAAGCATGATGGGAGATCGGATAAACATTTGCTACTCTCTCACTTTCTCGCTCCAGTATTTGCTGTAAGTGTTGCGCAGCACCATCACACCTTCAGGATACACAATTGATTATTTCCTTAATACAACAAGCCGCTGATATCCAGTGAACTGGCACCTAATTAAACATTAACTGGGAAGAACCTGCTCAGGAAAACGATCCCGACCTAAAAATCCTTCCGCCTTCAGGTTGAATTCCTGGATTGGTCAGGTCATAAGGTCATTATAAAGCATCTGTAAGGTTAGAGTGGCTAATTAAAATGCACACGGCTGATTCAGGGCTGTAAAGCCTTCAGGACGATTCGATACGATTCTTTAAACCGACGAGCTGATTATTTGATACTTGAAAATTTCCAACGATACTATTAAAATATGATCCAATATTTTTGACATTAAATCTGTCAATCAGAATCTAATCAGATCAGCTGTATTAAGTCTAATGCACACGGTCACTATTAAATAAAGACAAGAAAAACACTGACCCCTACAGGAAACTGTTCATCTAGGATACCTGTATATGGATTCATTTTCTCTAATTAATCCTCTGTGAGGGTCGCGGTGGGTTCCCCATGACAATTCAGGGAGAACATCACGGGCGCTGGGCAGATTCACCCAGGACAGGGTGCCAATCCATCACTGGGTACACACTTACTACACACTCACACTATACAGGGCAATTCAGAGCATTCAATTTACCTTGAATCCATGTTTTTGGAATGTGGGAGGAAACCTACGCAGACACGGGGAGAAAATAAAAACCCCATCCAGTTGGAAGTCAATAATGAGGTAGCGCCACCCGCAGCTTTGGAGGCGGTATTATGTGAAGTTAAAAATAGGCGGCGGATGATAAACACATTGAGCGGTACTCTCGCGAACGTATGGACGCAGTAAATTGCCGGCTGTATAATCGATTCAGATTTATAACCCTGTTAACAGGATATATAACCGTATAAAGAGCTATAGAATATAAGTTCCTGAAGCAGTAAAGCTGCTGACCGGTGGGGTTTTAAATTCACAGCGGTTTACTGGCAGGTGTTTACATTACTGATGCCCTGCACCGTGTGCGTGTACGTCTGTGTGTGTGTGTGTGTGTGTGTGTGTGTGTGTGTACACTATATCAGTTTACAACTCTTTCAAATCATTAAATACAGCGGTTTCATTCCGCAATACAACTGCATGCTCTCCGTTTGTACTAACACTTTAGGGACGGCCTACCCGTGGGTTTGGTGTGTACAAACATAACTGCACCCTGACCGCATCTCCATCCAAAACCTTCTGAAACAAACTACAATAACGACTGTAAACCAGAACCTGACATCACTCACACCAACATCGGTGTCTGACCCCACGCATGCTCGTCTAAACAGACTAACTCTAAAATGTGACAGACTCTCTGGAATGGGATGTGGGTGTCCGTATACTTCTGAAATCCCCTGGTTAACCGTGAGGTACTAGTTACAGCCTAGTGAGTCATGTTTAACGGGTACAGCGGTGGGCTTTGAGCCCTTTGGATCGAGCGCGTACGTCGTATCCATGCAACCTCAGATCCAACGGGGGTCACGCCCTCACTGTGAACGCTCCATGCCATAATGACACTCAGGAGTGTCCAATTCAGTGGGTCATCCAAGACCCCCCCCCCCCCCAACCGACGTCTGCAGCATATTCAGACATACGACTCTCAGCTTTTGGATGCCGACATGGTTTTCAAGGCACCAGGGTTCACATTATTCAGACTTTTTGTAAAGTTATGATAAAAACAGCTGCAAAGTCCAGCTGAACTCAGACTTTCAAACATATTCCAATAATAAAACTCCATCCACTTTTTTTCCTCACTGAAGCTTCACCTACAGCTGTGTTTCCGTTTACATCCTGGGCTTTGAAGCCGAGAGTTCATGACGTTCTCTCATGTGGATATTTTTTTTTTTAATAAGAAGATTCAGAAGTGAACATTTATTTTGCCTACAGTGCTTACACACACAGAGGAGTGTGTCCTCCACATGTAACCCATCCCACAGCGGTGGGCAGCCCTGTATACGGTACCCGGGGAGCGATTGGGGTTAGGTCCGTTGCTCAAGGGCACATCAGCCATAGTACCACCCGAGGAGAACGGGATTCAAGCGGGAGAATTACTAGTTATTCGTCTTGTTTCACTGAAACAAACAAAACTATAACGATTCAGGAACCATCATCCTGTCAGCCTGATGGAGGAATCTGCATCCACAAGGTGGCGCAATAAGATGAATGTGTCTAATAGAGTGTACATTAAGTAGATACAGGGTTTTATCTCCAGCAACACAACACACACCACCGTGTCAGTGTCACTGCAGTACTGAGCATCATCCACCACCCTAATAATCCCTGCTCTGTACATGGTCCTGATTATCAGAAAACCGCGTAAAGGGGACTGGCAGAGTTGTAGAGAAATAGATGGGACTATAGAATATATATATATATATATATATATATATATATATACACACACTGGAGATCAAAATTAGAGAACAACACACAATTTCCTAAATGTCAAGGTCACTATGTAGTCCTATGTGAATGTA
>JAOUQT010328654.1:0-13588 GCA_025769995.1 Xyliphius kryptos
TTTTCGGGGGTTAATCCTCCTGAGGGTCTTCCTCACTTCTGCTGGTGTCACGCTGAGGGGCTCTTCATCAGGTGACCAGGTGAGTTTGGTGCTGGGGGGGATGTCAGGGTCCTCAAAGCGTGCGTAGAACTTATTTAGAACTTCAGGCCGAGTTGGGTCTTTGGGACATTGTGCATCTTTGGGTTTGTAGTCCGTGATGCACTTGATGCCCTGCCACATGCTCCGTGGATCCTGGGACGAGAAGTGTCCCTGGATTTTTTAAAGCATATGCTGCTTTTGCCCTCTTTACCCCTGCAGTCAGCTCTCTTCTAGCAGCTCTGAGTCTCTGTGAGTCTGTTTAAGGGTTATGGAGGCCATTTTGCTTTTTTAAACCTTGAGTGCTGCAGAAATTATTTTGTAACCTTGGCCAGATCTGTGTCTCTGATCTCCTAAGACAGTTTATTAGATCCCATGATTCCCATTTTCCCTGACATGCGCTGTGAGGTCTTATATGGACAGGTGTGCCTTTCCTCGTCAAGTCCAATCAGTTTAATTAAATAATAAGAGTAAATGGACAGCATGTGAGTTAAATGAGTGTCACAGCAAAGGGTTGGAATACTTACGACCATGTGAGATTTCAGTTTTTGTTTTTTAAATAAATTTGCAAAAATGTTTGCATTTGTTTTGTCAAGATGGTGAGCTGAGTGTACATAGTACGAAAATAGGCAGTATTTCTTGTTTTGTTTGATTTTAGTGTTTTATTTGAAACTATGAATCGGGCTATCTTGCTGGTTAGCCTCAGGTTCAATGCATGTAAAGCACCTTCATATCAAGTTCTATGTTAAGAATTCTATATTCATAAAATTTTGTTTAAATTTAGGTCAAAAACATCTGATCTAATATAAAACCAACCTTAAACCTTATTTTACCTTAAACCTTATGTTCTGCAAATTATGTCTGAACAGTGTTATCATATGGAATGGCTTAATCTCTGTAATTGGTAATTACTGATGTCATTTTTATTCTGCCTTTTAGTACATTTCGCTGCACCTTGACCAGCATTCCTCAGACTCAGGCTCTACTGAACAAAGCTCGCTTACCACTTGGACTTCTGTTGCACCCATTCAGAGATCTGACGGTATGATGATTTTCTTATTCCAAATTGTATCCCATCGCAATAACGTTCATATGGAATCACAGTTTAATATTAATATAGAGTAATTTATTAATGTATAGTTATTACACATGGACAAAATTGTTGGTACCCATTGGTTAGTAAAAGAAAAACCCACGTTGGTCACAGAAATAACATGAGTCTGACAAAAGTAATAATAAATAAAAATGACAAAGTCAGATATTTCTTTTTAACCATGCTTTAGATAAATAGTTTTATTAATTATACTCTTTAAACAGGTCTGGACAGGAATTAATTTCCCCTGATTTCTGTAACACTCATTGACACTTCACCTCTGAGCAGTTATTTTGGTCCACTCCTCATGTACAAACTGCTCCAATTTGCTCCAGGGTTCCTTTTTCAGATGGCATGTTTCAGCTTTTTACAGTCATTCATCTTCCAATTATTCCTCTACTGGGGTCGTGGTTGGGCTCCCCATTCACATCCGGGGATGTTGGGCAGATAGACCCAGGACAGGGTGCCAATTTATCGCTGGGCACACTCACGCACACAAACACATACTATATGGGGCAATTTAGAGGGTTTAATTTACCTTGAATCCTTGTTTTTGGACTGTGGAAGGAAACCTGGAGGAAATCCATGCGGAAACAGAAAGAACATGAAAACTTCACCCAGTTTGGGGTTCTTATTGGGAATCCCTAGTGCGTTGCACCATGCACACTCTTAGTGTGATGTAATAAAGAGTAACAGTCTTCTTGATATTTAGTGTTTGGCTTTGAATGTTATGCTTTTGTTATATATGTTCCATGATTTAATTACACATAAGAAAGGACAACAGAGGATTATTTGTTTATTTGGCCACATGAGAATGAAAGCCTTCATAATTAATCTTGTTAATCTCTGTTTTCTTTCTAATCTATTTTGGATTCCACTTTTCGGGGTGAAATTATTTAAGTTGTGCATTCACGTAGTCAAACATAAGATTGTGGTTTTCTAAATTTCTGTTTCTATTTTCATTTATCTCTGTAGCAATTGCCGGTCATCACCTCAAACACGATTGTTCGGTGTCGCGCATGTCGAACCTACATCAACCCATTCGTGTCGTTCCTGGACCAGCGACGATGGAAGTGCAACCTCTGCTACCGTGTCAATGATGGTAAGAATCAGTGACTGGAATTATCACTCACGCACTGGTGCGTGAAAATATCTGCTTTTATCAGACTATTAGAAGATTTATTTTTGAACTTTTACTAACAATGTGCTTTTTTTTTTTCTTGATTTGGATTCATTTACTTTTCTTTATCTAAATTCATACTATATTTCTAGCATACTGTGTACATGTGTGATTTAATCACTAATGTGCATGTTAAGAGCATCTTCACATAACTTTAATTGGAACATTTTGTGTCCAGCTGGTCATTTTCATAAACATGATTTTATTTATTTATTTAACAGAAATGTTCATTTGGTCACAGGATTGAATTGTGGGGGACTTCTTTCATTTGCAGCCTTTTTATGAATGTCATGTTTTTAAGAATATTTTTAAGAAAATTTGCTTTAATGTTTTCAGTCAATCCTACTAGAATTTAAGTAGTCAGGGTTTTGTGACATCTCTCCTGTTCTTATTCCTTGAGGAAGAAACGTCAGTGGTTGGCAGAAACACTGGATTTAACTAAAACTGAGTAGTTCTACATTATGTGAAGCGTCCATAGTTCCTAATGATGGGAATTTGTTGTAGGCCATGTACACTGATGTGACACGTCTGTTCTTTGTGTTTTATATCCAGTTCCTGATGAGTTTATGTATAACCCTGTGACCCGTTCTTATGGTGAACCACACAAGAGACCAGAGGTGCAGAATTCCACTGTTGAGTTCATAGCCTCGTCTGACTACATGGTGTGTTGGTTTGTATATTCAGCCATTTTCCCTCATTGATGGTGTTTCTACATAAACACACAATTCACTTTCTATGATGCTTGCTCCCCAGCTACGCCCCCCTCAGCCTGCCGTGTATCTGTTTGTGTTGGATGTGTCCCACAATGCTGTTGAGACGGGCTACCTGAGTGTTCTGTGTCAGACGCTACTCGAGAACTTGGAAAAGTAAGTGACACTATAACTGCAGAGTTAGGATCCAATGATAAAAAGGTCTTTTTTTGTACTTTAGGTAGAACCCCACATAGCCTTTAGAACTGTCTTAATTCTTCTAAAATTCTCTCCTAAAAAATAAGCATTTTTGTCAAATTAAAGTTTATCGCTCATGTGTAGTTACAGTTGTAAGAAAAAAAATTCAAATAAGTAAGTAAAATACTGTATATACTTTGCTCAAAAAAATGAGAACACTAAAATAGCACATCCTAGATATTAATAAATAAAATATTTCAGTTGAAAATTCTTATTTAGTAGATAGTGGGATGTGTTTAGAACAAAATAACATAAAAATGATCAAACTGTAAATCAAAATTATCCAATGGAGGTCTGGATTTGGAATCATACTCAAAATCTAAGTTGAAAATCAAATGACCGGCTGATCCAACTTCAGTAAAAATTCCTCAAGACAAGGTAAAATTAGGCTCAGTGGTGTGTGTGTGGCCTCCATGTGCCTGTATGACCTCCCTTCTTCGCCTGGGCATTTTCCTGATAAGGCGGTGGATGTTTTCTCCTACGTGTTTCCTAGTTTCTCTCCATGTTCTGGACGCTGTGCCTTCTTGCCACAGCTGGCATTAATGTGCCATTCTGAATAAGCTGCACTACCTGAGCAACTGCAAACAATGCAACAAATGCAAAAGTGACCAAAACATCAGCCAGAAAGGATGAGAACAGAGAAAAGGGATGTGGTCAACACCTGCTGTCTTGCTAAGTGCCTCTCATTTCTACCTGTTGCTTTCTAACTGGACAGGTTGATTTCACAGAAGTGTGGTTGACTTGGAGTTACATTGTGTTTAAGTGTTCCTTTTATTTTTTTTGAGCTGTGTATATTACAACAAACCACAAGACAAGGAAAAAAACTATTAAAACAAAACAATTCAACAAATGGTAATGGTAATGGTATAATGGCGTGACCGAATTACACAGTTGCTGTATATTTGTTAGCTGCCTAATATTTGCTCTCTTGGGTTGAGATCTCATAACTTTGGAGACCATTGAAGTACAATAAACACATTGGCTTTGTCCAAAATTGCCTTCTGCCTCCTACATATATAAAGGCAAAAGCTTCAGGCAAGTCTGGCTAGTATTTCCAAATAGCAGTAAATGAACGATTCCTGCTAACTTATTGAATTGGAAACCATTTTATATTACATAGCACACAGTATATCCCATGATTTCACAAGGTTTTGGTGTATATGTTGTATTTTTTTGTGTAAAGGAGTGCATTGGTAAGTGTTTCCCTGAAAATAAGACATCCCCCTGAAAATTAGACCTAGTGCATTTTTGGGAGCAAAAATTAACATAAGACATTGTCTTATTTTCGGGAAACGGGGTAGTTAATGTACATTGTCTGCATGCAAGTATATAAATATTTATTAAGGGTGTATATGCACTGTGAACAGTTTTTATATTTTTAAACATTTATATTGTTTTTGTGATTAAATATAAACAGTATTAAAAAAAAAAAGTTATTGTAAAATAACCAAAGAATCCTTAATTAATTTGGGTGTAAATATATTTGACGTGTTTAAATTACATATAAATTAGAGAGATAATTCCAGTCAGTTCATATCTGTTTTTGATGTAACGATTAGATTTTTTTCACTACAATTTTCTTTCCATCGCATCTTTCAGATTACCGGGGGACACTCGCACTCGTGTCGGGTTTGTGACGTTTGACAGCACGATTCACTTCTACAACCTGCAGGAGGGTCTTTCGCAGCCACAGATGCTGGTGGTGTCTGATATCGATGGTAATGTTTTAATACTAAATTTAATCCTGGCTAATGTTTTTTCAGGATGATTTTTAAACCCAGGCCATTTTGGGTCTTCGTTGAGGTTGCGTTGATTTATTTTTGTGTTAAACATAAATTTTGCAAGAATGAAAATGGTAATGACATGATGAGGAAAGACTTCGACTAAATCTCTGACAGTAGCACAAATTTCATGCTGTTGATGATGGATATAGAGTTTAGGGGACAACTGTTTCTGCTGTGCATGGATGGACACACAAGAAACAATACAAGGTTCCCAAAAAAAATCTGAACTATAATACAATGACAAGTCATTTTTATTGACTTGGGTCTAATTTTCCTTTAATTCTTTTTTTTTTTTTTTTTTTAACTCAGGTCAGCAAGCTTTGAAATCAATCCAGTATAAAGCTCACATTGAAAAAAATCATTAACAGAATAATGAGTTTGAAATCCAATAGAGCATTTTTCCATGTTTAAATTAGTCCATTTACAGATTTAATACCTGAATCGATTTTATAAATGTTCATTCAGTCTGATAAGGTTTTTTGGTTATAAATTATGTTAAAATATCTCATGAATTTTAGATATTTGCGTCTATTTCAGTCATGTTGCATAAGCCAGTCGTTTAAAGCTGATGATCTGGGCTGCATAATTAAATGTTAATAAACTCATATGCTAGCTACATTTTAGGTTAACTGTGGTGCCAAGACACACACTGAAGCCATGACAGCTGCCTTTGCACGTGATGATTGAAAGAGTGTATCAGAAACTGATCTGGATAAAACAATAACCACTTTTTAGTGGTTTGACATTAACCTATGTAATGTTAAATGTAAGATTGCTTCCTGTGTTTGTGCGAGCGCACGTATGATTGGGGTGTTTTAGGCTGAGTAGTTACATCAACTGTGCTTATTTTATCCATATTGCTTGTCATAGTCTGTATATGATGGTGAACTGTTTTATTTTTACCTATTATATAGAGCATTACCCATGCTACATGATCTTTTCGAGCCTTCGAATGAACTAAAAATTATTTTATTGGCTCTGAAGGTAGTACTTGGGACAAAAATGGTAAATCACTCAGTAGTACTGTTTAGATCTAATAATGCACAGGTTTTGGTTATAATACAGTGTAGCAGTTTTTTTCTGAATGACAGACTTGTGGTGTTGTTTCATTGGTAAGTCGCTTTGGATAAAAGCATTTGCTAAATGTGAAATTTTTTAATTTGCCCCTGGCCAAACGACATCCAAGCAAAAGGTCTCTGCTGCGTCGTCCGGCTTATTCATGCAAATATATTTAAAATAGCATTTCATCCGTAAATCATCAAAAAAAAATTGCTTAAATGTACCAAATTTGCAAATGTTTTTAGTTTAAATAAATGCACAGAATGTTTTCAGCATGTTTAAAAAGAATCCTGACTACTGTCATGAGGAGGATTTTCTTTTTTGTTTTGTTTTATTATTCTGTTTTACTCAAAGTTTGGGCTTGAATTATCTCCTTTATCCCAACAAGTCTTCTGCGTTTTACTGAATTTCTTCTTTTTTCTTTTTCTTTTTTTTTTTTAATAGATGTTTTCATCCCAACTCCTGACAGTCTACTCATAAACCTGAAGGAGAGCCAGGAGGTATGTGTGTGAACATAATGGTGGTTTCACTGTATTTAAATTTTATGTACAATATTTTGTATATGGCTAGTAAATTATGCTATAATTGTGACATGGAGGCTTTTTTTAATTGTGTACGTGTGTGTGCATTTGCAGTTAGTAAAGGACTTGTTGACGGCACTACCTGGGATGTTTACACACACTCGGGAGACCCACAGTGCCCTGGGACCAGCTCTGCAGGCCGCATATAAGCTGATGACTCCCACCGGAGGGCGCATTTCTGTGTTTCAAACACAGTTACCAACAATTGGTGCAGGACTGCTGCAGTCAAGAGAGGATCCTAATCAGAGATCGAGCACCAAGGTATATACTCCTGACTGTGGCTGAACGAGTCTGAATGATTAGTTGTTAGTTACAAAAGCATATAATATTTAACATTGAATTGCTGTTAGCAATATTAACACTTGTCCTTTTACACTTACAGTGTGTTGTTTTTGGTGCCACTGATATTAGGAATTGGGTATCCATTGTAAATAAAATTACAAACATTTAGACAATACAGTTCATTTATTATAATGAATAATAGGTCCTGGTTCATTAAGTATGTGTAGTCAGTATTACTGCCATGTAAAGTGTGTGTTTGTGTGTGTAGGGTGTGCAGCATCTGGGACCTGCTACAGACTTCTATAAGAAACTGGCTCTGGACTGTTCAGGACAGCAAATTGGAGTGGACCTGTTCCTGTTAAGCTCTCATTATGCTGATCTAGCTTCTCTAGGTACTCCCACACCCAGCTCTCTCTCATTAAGCTAAATGACACACATATAAGTAAGTCACCCATCACCCACCTTCAGGTTGCAAGGCTGGTTCCTTAACCCCAAGCCTACGACTGAACAACTGGGGGTAACTAATAGAGTTGCAGTATTTTAGTGAGCATTCAGTGGGGAAAGAATCCAATTAAAATGGTTTGTTGTAAAAGCATTAATGTGGCTTTTAATTAAATTATTTACATTCCACTGTGGGTTATTTTTTAAGGTTTATGGCATTAAATTAGTGAAATCATTTGACTGTAATAGTTCTGAAGGTATAACTAGTTATTAATATATGTTTATTAATACACATGTTTTATTATATGAAACATCTGAGTGCTTGGTTTATGTGCACATTTAACTAATTATATGTTCACATAAAAATGAACACTTTCTGTATTCTTATGGATTAGTGTGTTAAACAGAGCAAGTGTGTTATTAGGGACACAGTTAAATCAGTAAACCAGATCTGTAAAAAATAACCCTGTTCCTCTTCTCTAGCCTGCATGTCCAAGTTCTCAGCCGGCAGCGTATTTTATTACCCAGCATTCCACCACATTCACACCCCTGCTCTGAGGATAAAACTGCAAAAGGATCTGCAGCGTTACCTCACCAGAAAGATTGGCTTCGAGGCGGTAATGAGGATCAGGTGCACCAAAGGTACCAAAGCATCACCACAACACTGTGTTGTACCTCAACTCAGCTCAGATACACTGAGTAAATGTGTCTTGTTTGAAAACCGTTAAATGAGTTGGAATTTTACATGCTCCTTAGAGTTTACATATTCAAAAAAATGTGGCCACACACACAAACACACACACACACGGAGAGACCGAAGTTTCTGATCAGTTTCTCGTGATTTTTCTCTTTATTTGTATATGTCTCACTAAAATGGATGTTGTTTTATTCTATAAACTGCTGACAATGTCTGTGAAATTTCAAGTAAAAATTTTGTATTTGTATTTGCAGAAAATCAGAAATGGTCAAAATAACAAAACGTGCAGTGCTTTCAGACCTCAAATAATGCAAAGAAAACAAGTTTATATTCCTTTAGAAACAACAATACTAATGTTTTAACTTGGGAAGAATTTAGAATCAATATTTGGTTGAATAACCATGATTTTTAATCACAGCTTTTATGCATCTTGGCATGCTTTCCACCAGTCTTTCACACTGCTTTTGGGTGACATTATACCACTCCTGGTGCAAAAATTAAAGCAGTTCAGCTTTGTTTGATGGCTTATGACAACGCATCTTTCTCTTAATTACATTCCAGTCGCAACAGCAAAGGGACTAGTATGTGAGAAATTTAAAAAGATTAAAAACAAAAATCAAGTGATTTTAAAATTATAAGAAAGAAGAACAAAAATATATATTGCTAAAAGGAATTTCCCTATAGTGGGACAATAAAGGATTATCTTACGCAATACTTAAATATGTTTTATGTAAAATAACTGTATAATAGTTCTTGTATGCAACTTTGATTTTGGATGCAGATTTTTTTTATTTTTTGGCAGGCATGTCCATCCACACGTTCCATGGAAATTTCTTCGTGCGCTCCACTGACCTGCTGTCTTTAGCTAACGTGAACCCAGATTCAGGCTTTGCTGTGCAGGTGTCCATAGATGACAGTTTAGCAGATACGTCCCTGGCTTGTTTTCAAGCTGCTCTTCTTTACACATCCAGCAAAGGTACAACTGTGTGAGTGTGTATGCATGAGTTTGAGTGTGAGTTCATTGTATGCGAACCTATGTATGATTTCATGTGTGTATGAATGATTGGGAGGTTGACTGTGAGGGTGTTGTGGTTCAGCACATGAATTAATGGGTGAGTTATGCAAGTAAGAGAGTGTGTGTTAGAGGGTTGGATAAATGGGTAATGGTTAAGGCTTGGTGGGTAGCGTCAATAGTTGTTGTGGTTGGGTGAGGGGAGAGGGTGATGGTGTGGTTGGAGAATGCATTTAGGAGAAGAAACCACAAAATAATTGCATGTTCTACATTTTAAGTGTTGGTTAGTAAAGATAATGTTCTATCGACTGTATAATCAACTGATTTGTTTGAATGGCAGGTAAGCGACGAATCAGAGTGCACACACTGTGTCTGCCTGTGGTGAGTCAGCTTAGTGATGTGTTCGCCGGAGCCGATGTTCAAGCCATTTGCAGTCTACTGGCCAATATGGGTACACACATACACAAACCCCTATCTAAATACACCTACATTTATTCACTAACCGGGGGTAAACCTCCCTATTATTTCACACCTTTTATCCATTTTATTAGCTTAAGACACATACACACTGTAGTCCATCTGTTTTGCTACATACTTTTTTTTTTTTTTTTTTTTTTGTATTTTCTTAGCATTGACACTAAAATGGTGGTGGTGGTGTGTTGTACTGATTTGAGAAAATCACATACAGCATTACTGCTGAAAGTTTTGAACACTGGTGTCACTTACTGTCTCTCTAATACACATCCACCGTATTGCTCCACTTTGTAAAATCAAAAAGAGTAACTCATTTGCTATTGTTTAGTTTGTGTTTCATCAGTGCCCACATGCTGCATGGAGACAGTGCTGCCCCTCTTTGAGTGAATTTTATTTCTTAGTGCAGCTGCGACACTGACACTCACCAACACCAAATGCACCACCACCATCTGTGTCATTTTAGTGAAAGATCCACTACGCATTACTTTAGTGCACATATTAATGTTTTTCTGACTTAATTCACAGTAAAGGTCTCTGGTACAAATGAGTGACCACATCAATAGAATAAAGTAATAAGGCTGGATGGTGGCATTATTGTGAATAAATCACTGAAAAGAGGTGTTGGACAGAACACCTCGAGTGCCTTAGTGCTTTTATGAAGTTGTTACAAACATGCTATAACAAAAAACAAGCTTTGAGCTTAGAGATATTTAAGATATTTAAATGCATTTATTTAAAGCAAAATCGATAATAAACTGGTTTTCCCCATTGTAATCTAGTCCAGTTCCTGTTCAATCAAATTTTGAAAAAAAAAATAAAATTTTTTTTTAATATAAAAACATTGGGAAAATATTGTGTTCTATACACAAATGTTCATACAAATGTAAAGTTGTCAGAGGTGTGTATTATCGTGAATAATACAGCTAGATAAACAAAGGTACCTGTTTTATAATGATGCTCATGTAACATGTTACTGATATGTGTTTATTTTGCTCTTTGTCTGCAGCTATAGACCGCTCTCTCTCTTGCAGTATTTCGGATGCTAGGGATGCACTAGTGAATGCAGTTGTGGATTCATTAGAATCCTATCGTTCCAACGTTTCAAACATGCAGCAGAACGGCGTCGTCGCCCCCTTGGGTCTGCGTCTCTTCCCCCTCTACACACTAGCGCTTCTTAAACAGGTACGCAGTACACCTGCTCCTCTGCCTTAATAGGGCAAGAACAGTGTGCCATTAATATTACTTTCTGAGGTGTAATAATATGAATTTTTAATAATAACAATTCGAATGTGCTTTTATTCCTGAGCAGAAAGCGCTTCGGACGGGAACGAGCACACGGCTGGACGAGCGAGTGTTTGCCATGTGTGAGTTTAAATGTCAGCCCCTTAGACAGGTCATGCGAATGATTCACCCTGATCTGTACCGCATCGATAATCTGACCGAGCAGGTGAAGCGCGTGCACACACACACACACACACACACTCGATATATTAGTAAAAAAGACATGGAGAATTGCACTTTTTACATTAAAATGTATCTATTTATAAGTCAATAACCATACTAAGTGTAAAAAAGGAAATATTTTTGGTAATTTTTAATGAAATCAGTATTAATATTATGTTTTTTTTCCCCTTTATTTTGTGTGACTCCTCTAGGGGGCACTGCAGTGGAATGAGCGCGTAGTTCCACAGCCCCCGTTACTGCAGCTTACTGCCGAAAAGCTCACCAGGGAGGGAGCCTTCCTCATGGATTGTGGCAGCGTTAGTGCAACTACATATTACTAAACACACTACACATGCGCACACTCAAATGTATATGGATAATTACAAATGTTTAGGCAGTAACTTAAGGGCTGATCTAATGTTAAACTGTACCATATTATTGTTTGTTAACGCCTGGTCAAAGATGTGTTTTATGCACATTTCAAAGTAAGTAAAAGTCAGGAGCGAACTGTGGTATGTTTTAATGCACTTTCGATGTGTAAAAGCAAAATGGCCTCCTGTAGATAAAAGGAGTAGCTCCATAGTAACGTTATTTTCATAAAATATTGTGCATAATCACTTTAGACGACACCCCCATATTATGACAGATGCTGGCTTTTCCACCTGTTTCTCGTAACAGTTTTGTTTAGCAGAAAGAACTTGATGTATGTGTTTAACCTAAAAACAAGAGAAGTATGTACTCATTTAATCAAAGTACATGCTGAACATATTTTTCACAATATTGGGTTAAAAGATTAGTTTGAACTTGGCTGTTTACTTATTGGCACAAAATTAATAAGATTTACCCATCTTTACTTAAAAAGACTTAAAAGGTCTTTGCATAACAAAGAATAGACAGCCAGTTATACTTAACATGTTTTTAATATAATGAACCCCATTAAGATGTACCAGAGAAAACGTTTTGCAGATGTTCAAATCTCCATCATCAATATAAGATCTTGGGGGAGGAAATCAGTGCATCTCTGGACAGAAATAAAGTTTGTGATATCGCTGAAGCTTGTGGAAACAACCCAATGATATTAAAGTAATCGCTCTTTCGGCCCGGCAGTGTATATCAAGATTTCATAGAAGTAAAAAATTACTGAAAGTTTTAAAAACTTTTTTCTTTATTAAACATAACTGAATTGTTACTATATTTAAAAGCACCTGATTTAATATTTTTATTTTTTACATACTGGTAATCTCAGTAACGATCTCTGTTTGTGTTTTGTAGGTGATGTATGTGTGGGTGGGAAAGTCCTGTAATGAGCTGTTCATCAGAGATGTTTTGGGCTGCAGTGATTACACTTCTATACCAACCAACATGGTGAGGGAGACAAATGGGGGTTTAAATTGGAACCTTCATGACCATTCGATTCAATATCTATTCTTTAAGCCAATGATTTGATTCTTTTCTATACTTGAAAATTCCCCTTGATTCGATACGATTAATATACGATCCAATACTCAATATTTTGTTTCAAATAAATTAACAAGAAAATAATAAGCCTTTTATTAAGATACAGAATTAATATTAACACTCTGTAAATACAACAGTTACTCCGTAAAAGAGTCCAAGTGCAACAAGATCAACTGTAATAAGGCTAATACTTATTCTGCAGGTCAAGTCTATTCACTATTAAATAAAGACAACAAAACAAACACTGACCTCTACAGGCTGACCTCATATATATTAATGAATTTATAACATTAAATATAAATAGATATAATATCTTATACCATAATGTCCATACAGAATAGGTTGCAGGAGATAGTTGCAGTATGAATTACTTTATACCTAAGTGTCTGCAGCGTTGTTCTGATTCATGCCTCATGGAAATGTATCGTGTCCCTGTAATTTTTTTAAATCGTGGGTTTTTGTGAATAGTGTCAGTGTTTGGAAAAGTGGAAATCTTTTTTTTACAAAAATGGTGTATATTTTATATGCAAATATTTAATTTTAAACAAAAGATGATTTTGTAATGTGAGTGTGTAACCTTTTCTTTTTCATCTTCCTCTTGTGAAGTATAAAGGAAGTTAAAAGACAATCTTGTGGTAGCACCACTCACAGCTTTGGAGGAGATATTTTGTATGTCGCAGCAGAAGTTAAATATATGCGAAAAAAATGGCATAGAATGTAAACACATTAATCGATACTCTTGCAGACGTATCGATGCATCAGTCGCCGTCTGTGTAATGGAGTAATCGATGCAAATCAATCTATATTTACACCCATTTTTGACAAAAACTGCCGTAGAAAGTCATCCATTAAGTCCTTAGTCTTAGGGGCATTTGTAGGCTTGTGGTTAGGGCACCAGCCTTGCAACCTAAAGGTCGCCGGTTCGATTCCCAGTCCCACCAAGTACTATGGCTGAAGTGCCTTTGAGCAAGGCACCTAACCCCCATATAAAAGGCTGCCCACCGCTCCGGGCACGTGTGCTCACTTCACCAGTGTGTGTATTTGTGTGTGTATCACTGCACA